>MDKI01167561.1:0-56827 GCA_005239505.1 Nicotiana paniculata
CCTATATTACTTGTCGACCACGTACACTTGCGTGTGCATTGGGAATTCAACCAACAAGTTTTTTGACATGCTATCGCTATGTCTACTACTGCCGCTACTTATCAGGCCGGGGGAGGCACTCAGACTCCAGCAACCCGGACACCTGATAAAGTTTCCCAGGGGCTTCCGACACCGGGGGCAGCTCCAGCCCAGCCGATTGCCCCAGCCCAGGATTTTGTGGTCCCAGCTTTGGCAGACGATGAGCAACGCAGGTTGGAGATGTTTGGTAGACTTCAGCCTCCAACTTTCAGTTGTACCGAGGGCGAGGATGCCCAGGGCTTCTTAGACAAATGTCATAGGATTCTTCGCACAAAATGGATATTGGAGGCTAGTGGAGTTCCATTTACTACCTTCAAGTTCTCAGGAGTTGCACTCGCTTGGTGGGAGGCCTATGAGAGGCGTAAACCTGTTGATGCATCACCCCTTACCTGGCGTTAGTTCTCCATTATGTTCTTGGAGAAGTATATACCGCTGTCCTGCAGGGAGGAGCTGCGCAGGGAGTTCGAGCAGTTGCGTCAGAGGGAGATGACCGTGGCGCAGTACGAGATGAGGTTCTCTGAGTTGGCCCATCATGCTATTTGGCTAGTTCCACGGATAGAGAGAGGATCAGGAGGTTCGTTGATGGCCTCACTTATCAACTTCGGATTTTTCTAACCAGGGAGAGGGTATCTGACGCTTCTTTTGAGGAGGTGGTTGATATTTCTAGAGAGATTGAGTTGGTTCACCGCCAGGAGCGAGTCGAAAGGGAGGCCAAGAGGCCTCGAGGGTCTGGTATATTTGGTTGAGGCCCCAAGGACCTCGGGCGTGTTTCAGATGGTTAACGGATGTGATTTGGGAAGATTAAACTGCTGAAAACGGGCTCGTGTAATTCTTCTTGTGTGGCCGCACCTGCGGTTGGGGAGCCGCAGGTGCGGCGATTGCAGATGCGGTTACGGATGGAAGATGCGGAAGATGAGTCTTTGGCAATTGAGCGCAGGTGCGGAAGAGAGGCTCGCACCTGCGAGCCCGCAGGTGCGAAGGGGAAATAGTAGATGTGAAGTGGGCGTAAGTGAGTTCCGCAGATGTGAACCTGGGACCGCAGGTGCGAGTCCGCAGTTGCGAGTTAAGTGTCCGCAGGTGAGAAATCTCTGGCAGAACCTATATAAGTAAAACTTTGCGAATTTTCTTATACTTCACCATTTTAGAAGACGGGTTTGGAGCTTTTTGAGGGATTTTGAAGATGGATTCAAGGGAAACACATTGAGGTAAGGTTTTTGAACCTAATACTTGATTCTATGTTGGTATTTGACTGATTAATCATGAAATTAGTGGGGTTTAATGGTGTAATTTTGAGGGATTAAGGCTTGAAGTTCTAGATTTTGAATTAAGGATTTGAGGGGCCATTTGTTGTATGATTTTGGTGTATTTAGTATGTATGAACCCGTGAGAGTGTAAGGATTCCAGTTTTGTAATTTTTATCAAATTCCGAGATGTGGGCTCGGGGATCGGGTTTGGCTAATTTTGGGGTTTTTGGTTGAACTTGATAATTTTCGAGTGGGATTCATTCCTTGGTATATATTAATAATATAACTCTGATATTTTTGGTGTATTTGGCGCAATCAAAGACCGAGTCTTGAGGCGAAGGCATTGAAGAGTAGGATTTTAGCCGGTTTTTAGGTAAGTAACATTTCCAAACTTGGTTTTGAGGGTTCGACACCCCAAACTATATGCTATATGATTATAGTTAAGGTGACGCACATGCCAAGTGACGGGCGTGCGGGCGTGCACCGAGTGATTTGTGGCCTGGCTCATCCCATGGCACTGTCTAGTAGCTATTCCAGATTTATATCCGCACTTCTATTGATGTGATTAATGTGAGCATGCTTGAAATCATGCTAAGTCAAATGCTAGGGCTTCACGCCGACATGCTGAGACCCGAGTGGTTGTATATTGTTCTCTCCTTATGTGTTTATTTGATTTTGTATACTCAGTCAGGTCATAGCATATCATTTCATGCCTCAGTCTCGGTAATTATTGATTTCATATATATTTATCACCGTTTCGGGCTAGTTCATGCATTTGTGAGCCCATATGAGCGAGACTGGAGAGTAACGACTGAGTGAGGCCGAGCTCCTATTATTGAGACAGTTATGAGATCGGACTTCACACCGCAATGATACTCTGATAATGTCTTCGTTGGCTTGATATAGCGATTGGGCCAATAGGAGCCCCTCCGGAGTCTTTACACCCCCCAGTGAGCGCATTGATATTCAGGGATGGATCTTCCCTGGGCATAAATCTTGTCCGAAGTTGATGATATGTGAGGAATGGATCGTCCCTGGACATGGATCTTGTCCGAGTGTTGTGTTCCGGAGATGGATCTTCTCCGTGGGGATGGATCGGCCTTTTCCTCAATACTGAGTGACTACGGTCTCCGGTGTTTGTGTACTATCCGGGATGGATCTTCCCTGGGCCTGAGAGCAATATACAGTGGACTTCTGTGTGAGAGCTATTAGCACTATGTGCATTTCCACATTGTTGATACACTGGCATGTAGAGTATTGGGATATACTTGGGTTACTTAACATATCAGTTATATTCTGTTTTCATTATCTGTTGAAACTGTGAGCATGCCTAAATTCTGTGTTATGTTTTCATTACATTTATTGGGGTCTAGTCCGTCACTACCTCTCAGCCTGTAGTTTGGGTTCGTTACTTCTTAGTTGGTGTACTCAAGTTACCCCCTGCACCTTGTGTTCAGATCCTTGTAGAGCGGGACCTGGTAGTGGTTGTTGAGCTGCAGCTAGAGTTCCTTTGGAGGCATCGAGGTAGTAGCTGGCGATCACAACCTCGATTGTCTTCTTCTCTATCTACCTGTCTTATTTAGTTATTTCAGACAACTTTATGTCGGCATTGTATTTTGATATTCGATGTAGTAGCACATGATTCGGCGACACTAGATCTGGGTTTGGTTTTAAATGATGTTTCAATGATGTTAAACCTTTAAATGGGTTATTGTTGATATTTTCGCTACTGAATTTACAATTTTTTTGAAAAACAATCTTACTTCAACAAAAATGTGTGGCTTGCCTGATTCCTTGACAGGCGCCATCAGGACGAGTGTTTTGGGGTCGTGACAAGTTGGTATCAGAGCACTAAGTTAAATAGGTCTCGCCAGTCATGAGCATGTTTAGTAGAGTTTTGCGGATCAGTGTAGAGACGTCTGTACTTATCTTCGAGAGGCTACAGAACCCTTAGGAAATAATCTCACATTCTTGAATTCTGTCGTGCGAATCTGTTGGCTCCTGGAACTAAACTTCTGTTGTTCTTATTCTCTCAGAGATGGTAAGGACTAACGCTACTGATCAGGGTGACCAGACACCAGCTAAAGGTCGAGGCCGTGGCAGAGGGAGGGGTGCAGCCCGCGTAGCAACCGGGGCAGTACCTGTGGACCCTCCTATTGTGTAGGATTAGGTCACCACCGCAGATGTTCCAGTGAGACCGGCTCAGGCACCGGCAGTGCCTATTGTGATTCCGGGTCTTCAGGAGACCCTAGCTCTGATTTTGACGGTGTGCACTAGTCTTGCACAGGCAGTCGCTATGTCTACTATTGCCGCTACTTCTCAGGCCGGGAGAGGCACTCAGACTCCAGCTGCCCGGACACCTAAGAAGGTTTCCCAGGGGCTTCCGACACCGGGGGCAGCTCCAGCCCAGCCGATTGACCCAGCCCAGGATTTTGTGGTCCCAGCTTTGGCAGACGATGAGCAACGCAGGTTGGAGAGGTTTGGTAGACTTCAACCTCCGACTTTCAGTTGTACCGAGGGCGAGGATGCCCAGGGCTTCTTAGACAAGTCATAGGATTCTTCGCACAACATGGATATTGGAGGCCAGTGGAGTCCCATTTACTACCTTCCAGTTCTAAGGAGTTGCACTCGCTTGGTGGGAGGCCTATGGGAGGCGTATATTTGTTGATGCATCGCCCCTTATGTGGCGTTAGTTCTCCATTCTGTTCCTGGAGAAGTATATACTGCAGTCCTGCAGGGAGGAGTTGCGCAGGGAGTTCAAGCAGTTGCGTCGCAGGGAGATGATCGTGGTGCAGTATGAGATGAGGTTCTCCGAGTTGGCCCATCATGTTATTTGGCTAGTTCCCACGGATAGGGAGTGGATCAGGAGGTTCGTTGATGGCCTCACTTATCAGCTTCGGATTTTTCTAACCAGGGAGAGGGTATTTGGCGCTTCTTTTGAGGAGGTGGTGGACATTTCTAGAGAGATTGAGTTGGTTCACCGCCAGGAGCGAGTCGAGAGGGAGGCCAAGAGGCTTCGAGGGTCTGGTATATTTGGTTGAGGCCCCGAAGACCTCGGGCGTGTTTCGGATGGTTAATGGATGTGGTTTGGGAAGATTGAACTGCTAAAAATGGGCTGGTGTAATTCTTCTGGTGTGGCCGCACCTGCGGATGGGGAGCCGCAGGAGCGATGATCGTAGATGCGGTTACGGTTCGCAGATGCGGAAGGTAAGGCTTGGGCAATTGAGCGCAGGTGCGGAAGAGAGGCTCGCACCGGCGAGCCCGCAGGTGCGAAGGGGCAACAATAGATGCGAAGTGGGTGTAAGTGAGTTTCTCAGATGCGCACCTGGGACCGCAGGTGCGAGTTAAGTGTCCGCAGGTGCGAAATCCCTAGAAGAACCTATATAAGTTGAACTTCGCGAATTTTCTTATACTTCACCATTTTAGAAACCGAGTTTGGAGCTTTTTGAGGGATTTTGAAGAGGGATTCAAGGGAAACACATTGAGGTAATGTTTTTGAACCTAATACTTGATTCTATGTTGGTATTTGACTGATTAATCATGAAATTAGTGGGGTTTAGTGGTGTAATTTTGAGGGATTAAGGCTTGAAGTTATAGACTTTGAATTAAGGATTTGAGGGGCCATTTGTTGTCAGATTTTGGTGTATTTAGTATGTATGAACCCGTGAGAGTGTAAGGATTCCAGTTTTGTTATTTTTATCGAATTTAGAGAAGTGGTCCCGAGGATCGGGTTTGGCTAATTTCAGGATTTTTGGTTGAACTTGATAATTTTCGAGTGGGCTTCGTTCCTTGGTATATATTAATCATATAAATCTGATTTTTTGGTGGATTTGGAGCAATCGAAGACCTAGTTTTGAGGCGAAGGCATTGAGGAGTAGAATTTTAGCCGGTTTTTAGGTAAGTAACATTTCCAAACTTGGTTTTGAGGGTTCGAAACCCCGGACTATATGATATATATTTATAATTAAGGTGACGCACATGCCAAGTGACGGGCGTGCGGGCATGCACCGAGTGATTTGTGGCCTGGCTCATCCCATAGCACTGTCTAGTAGCTATTCCAGATTTATATCCGCACTTTTATTGATGTGATTAATGTGAGCATGCTTGAAATCATGCTAAGTCAAATGCTAGGGCTTCACGCCGAACATGCTGAGACCCGAGTGGTCGTATATTGTTGTCTCCTTATGTGTTTATTTGATTTTGTATACTCAGTCCGGTCATAGCATATCATTTCATGCCTTAGTCTCGGTAATTGTTGATTTCATATATATATTTATCATCGTTTCGGTCTAGTTCATGAATTTGTGAGCCCATGTGAGCGAGACTGGAGAGTAATGACTGAGTGAGGCCGAGCGCCTATTATTGAGACAGTTATGAGATCGGACCGCACACCGTAACAATACTCTGATAATGTCTTCGTTGGGTTGATATAGCGCTTGGGCCAATAGGAGCCCCTCCGGAGTCTTTACACCCCCCAGTGAGCGCATTGATATTGAGGGATGGATCTTCCCTGGGTATAAATCTTGTCTGAAGTTGATGATATGTGAGGGATGGATCGTCCCTGGACATGGATCTTGTCCGAGTGTTGTGTTGCGGAGATGGATCTTCTCCATGGGGATGGATCGTCCTTTTCCTCAGTACTGAGTGACTACGGTCACCGGTGTTTATGTACTATCCGGGATGGATCTTCCCTGGGCCTGAGAGCCATATATAGTGGACTTCTGTGTGAGAGCTGTGAGCACTATGTGCATTTCCACATTGTTGATACATTGGCATGTAGAGTACTGGGATATACTTGGGTTACTTAACATATCGGTTATATTCTGTTTTCATTATCTGTTGAAACTGTGAGCATGCCTAAATTCTGTGTACTGTTTTCATTACAATTATTGGGGTCTAGTCCGTCACTACCTCTCAGCCCGTAGTTTGGGTTCGTTACTTCTGAGTTGGTGTACTCATGTCCCCCTGCACCTTGTGTGCAGATCCTAGTACAGCGGGACCCGGTAGTGGTTGTTGAGCTGCAGCTAGAGTTTCTTTGGAGGCATCAAGGTAGTAGCTGGCGATCGCAGCCTCGATTTTCTGCTGCTCTATTACCTGTCTGATTTAGTTTTTGCAGACAAATTTATGTCGGCCTTGTATTTTGATATTCGATGTAGTAGCACATGATTCGGCGACACTAGATCTGGGTTTGGTTTTAAATGACTTTTCAATGATGTTAAACCTTTAAATGGGTTAGTGTTGATATTTTTGCTACTGAATTTACAATTTTTCTGAAAAATAATCTTACTTCAACAAAAATGTTTGGCTTGCCTGATTCCTTGACAGGCGCCATCACGACGAGTGTTTTGGGGTCGTGACAAGTTGGTATCAGAGCACTAAGTTAAATAGGTCTCGCCAGTCATGAGCATGTTTAGTAGAGTTTTGCGGATCGGTACAGAGACGTATGTACTTACTCGAGAGGCTACATAACCCTTAGGAAATAATCTCACATTCTTGAATTTTGTCGTGCGAATCTGTTGACTCCTGCAACTAAACTTCTGTTGTTCTTATTCTCTCAGAGATGGTGAGGTCTCTCGCTACTGATCAGGGTGACCAGACACCAGCTAAAGGTCGAGGCCGTGGCAGAGGGAGGGGTGCAACCCGCGCAGCAACCGGGGCAGTACCTGTGGACCCTCCTATTGTTCACGATCAGGTCAATTCCACAGATGTTCCAATGAGAACGGCTCAGGAACCGGCAGTGCCTATTGTGATTCCGGGTCTTCAGGTGACCCTCGCTCAGATTTTGACGGTGTGCACTAGTCTTGCACAGGCAGTCGCTATGTCTACTACTGCCGCTACTTCTCAGGCCGGGGAAGGCACTCAGACTCCAGCTGCCCGGACACCTGAGAAGGTTTCCCAGGGGCTTCCGACACGCAGCTCTAGCCCAGCCGATTGCCCCAGCCCAGGATTTTGTGGTCACAACTTTGCTAGACGATGAGCAACGCAGGTTGGAGAGGTTTGGTAGACTTCAGCCTCCGACTTTCAGTTGTACCGAGGGCGAGGATGCCGAGGGCTTCTTAGACAAGTGTCATAGGATTCTTCGCACAACATGGATATTGGAGGCCAGTGGAGTCCCATTTACTACCTTCTAGTTCTCAGGAGTTGCACTCGCTTGGTGGGAGGCCTATGAGAGGCGTAGACCTGTAGATGCATCGCCCCTTACCTGGCGTCAGCTCTCCATTCTGTTCCTGGAGAAGTATATACCACAGTCCCGTAGGGTGGAGCTGCGCAGGGAATTCGAGCAGTTGCGTCAGAGGAACATGACCGTGGCGCAGTATGAGATGAGGTTCTCCGAGTTGGCCCGTCATGCTATTTGGCTAGTTCCCACGGATAGGGAGAGGATCAGGAGGTTCCTTGATGGCCTCACTTATCAGCTTCGGATTTTTCTAACCAGGGAGAGGGTATCTGGCGGTTCGTTTGAGGAGGTGGGTTACATTTCTAGAGAGATTGAGTTGGTTCGCCTCCAGGAGCGAGTCGAGAGGGAGGCCAAGAGGCCTCGAGGGTCTGGTAGTTTTGGTGGTGTTCATTCAGGAGGTCTGTCTCAGCACAACAGAGGCTGTTTATTTAGGACTCCTTAGCCAGTCCGCCCAACCTTCGGTGGTGCATCATTGGGGCATGGTCCCCGTAGCTCTCATCCTGTCCGTTCCTCATTCAGTTCTCTTCCATCCCTGCAGAGTTCATCTCGGCCACCATCAGTTCAGGGTTCCTCGGCGCATGGTTCTTCTAGTGGTTATTCTGGTTCTAGGGGTTCCCTTCAGTCCCCACCGTCATTTGCTGAGAGGGATTGCCTTGAGTGTGGAGATGTGGGACATATCAAGAGGTTTTGTCCCCGTCTTGCGGGAGGTACTTATCAGTAGAGGATTCAGACCGCGGCTTCAGTCCCAGTTGCTACACCGCCCACCCAGGCAGCTAGAGGTGGGGGTCAGGCAGTTAGGGGTCTCCCTAGAGGGGGAGGTCGATCCAGTGGTGACCAGGCCCGATTTTATGCACTTTCAGCCAGACCGGATGCGATGGCTTCTGATGCCGTGATCCCAGGTACTGATCCAGTCTATCACGAGATGCTTAAGTTTTTATTTGATTCCGATTTTTCATTTTCACATGTTCATCACATTTTGCCCATTCTATGGATATGCCCCGTGAGTCTTTAGTACATCTGTTCATGTGCTCGCCCTTGTGGGTGATGTGGTTGTTATGGAACGCTTGTGTCGGTCGTGTGTGGTGCCTATTGGGGGTCGAGAGACTCGGGTGGATGTGTCATTTCTCAGTATGGTTGCTTTCGATGTGGTTTCATCAGATAGATGATGATACTTTTAGGTATGACTTGATGTAGGTGTAAGTTTTAGAGTATGCTTTGTGTCTTGATTTATGGATATCTCATTGGTGGGCCGACACTCTCCTTGTTGTTTGGTTGTGAGTATTAAAGTCCGGCCTTGTAGCACCTACAGATCGTAGGGGGTATTTCCTCATGGCATGATCAGGAATTGGAGAGGTATTAGTTATTCAGGCGACGAAATTGAGATCGGGTATGGTGATTGGTGTGCTTTGAGGGTTTTGATTCTGGAAACCCGAATGAGTAAATGATTTCGTAGTTGTATCCAAGGTTAGCCAGGGGGTAGTGTGTGATGTGATTCAGTCATATTGGACCTTCGGAGGGTCATTGGTCTATGGTGTACGATCGAATTGATTTGGGGTTCCTTAGTAGGCCCTATGGGGATAGGCATTTTTGCACAAAGTCAGATTGATTGGCTCCGCAGTGCTATTGTAAGGGGTGTCAGTTAGTGGATATTGGGTTTATCTGTGCTCTAGGATGATCTAGGAGTCACCCGTCCTTGCTTCGGGGAGCGGCGATTCGTTGGTCTTAGGCACGCATGGTGCGGTTCTGCTGGGGCCTCATAGCGGAGTTTGATTAAGGTAAAGTAGATGGGGTATCGTAGAATTTGGACGTATGGGTTGTGTTCTTTCAGATTCGTGTGGCATGGTAGCGTCCGATTTCCCATGGGTATGGTAATGCACTTTGAGTACTTGATATCGGGTTTCGTGTGGTTTTTGATTTTGAGCAAGACTGAGCGAGGGGTATAATATGGACCAGCATTGAGATAAGGTTCACGCATTGAAGTGGAGTATGTTAAATAGGATCCTTGTGTGCATGATTTGTGTGTTTTGGTTCTGCGGTGTGTGAGGACTTCTTAGAATTGCGTTGTGGTGTTACCCGTTGATAATGCGAGATGGTTTCTTGTTTGGTGTCATTTTTCATGTTTGGGTACATTTGGGGTGTTGTCTATTGGTGCACGGATTGCACGTGTTATGGCTTGAGTGGTATTGATGTGTCTCGTTACCAGAATGGTTGTGAAAGATGAGATGAGGTCATCGAACCTAGAATGGATGTTATCGGATCTGGTTGCGGCATATTTGGGAGGGTATTGACGCTGATCGGTTTAGAAGTTTTGCTTTGTCGAAGGGAGGGAGTTCCATCATTGTTGATACGACAAATGGTTATGGGTTTCTGCTTGTTTCGCTCATCTTGGGCAGTATATTAAGGTGTTATAACGGGTTTTTGTTTGATGAGAGGCTTATTACCGGCATTTGGGTGGCTTGGGCGCCTGTTGTGATTTAAGCTTATCGTTATGAGTGTTCGAGATAGGTGATATATCATGTGAATTCGTCTTGAGTTATGACTCTGGTTGGACACAACATTTTTAGACATATACAGTGTGAGGAGGCGTGATTCTAATCTTGTAGATAAGTTCTGACGTGGAATTTGGATTCTAAAGCGTAGGGATTAGGTTGGATATAGAGGCATTCAAATGTGTTGTGTTATTAGATTCATTCGGGGTAGGGTGGCGTGGGATCACCCCCGGGTATATGCATGATAAAGTTATTCGGCGGGTTGATGGCTTTTGGAACAACTCTTGGCATGTTCGAGGACGAACATTTGTTTCGGGGGGGGGGGGGGGGGGGGGGAGAATGTAACGACCCGACCGGTCGTTCCGAGAGTATAGCCCATTCCCCCATTTCTGCTTCATTTCTTGTGTGGTTCATCTCTTTTGTGTGGTGTTGGGTTGGTTGGCTCGGGTTTAGAGTGATTGCAGAGAGAAAGGAGACACTTAGTCTCTTAGCTTGGTTCAATAGTTGGAAAAGTCAACCGAAAGTTGACTTATAGGTATATGATCCCGGAATGGGGTTTTTATGGGTCGGATGGTTTCTTTAGGTAATTTGGGACTTAGGAGTGTATTCGGAATGTTATTTGGAGGTCCGTGATAGAATTATGCTTGAATTGGCGAAATAGGAGTTTTGACGATTTCAGGTCGGTAGTGGAAAATTAGCTATCGGGGTCGGAATGGAATTCCAAAAGTTGGAACAGGTTCTTAGTGTTATTTGGGATGTGTGTGAAAAATTTTAGGTCAATCGGACGAGGTTTGGTCAGATTCGACATCGTTGGTGAAATTCGGAAGTTTAGAAATCCGTAGGCTTGAATTTCAAATAAATTGGGCGATTCGATGTTGGTTTGAGTGTTCAAAGGATTATACTTAGTTTGTGTGTTGATATATAACGTGTTGGTATATTTGGTTGAGGCCCCGAGGGCCTCGGGCGTGTTTCAGATGGTTAATGGATGGGATTTGGGAAGATTGAATTGATGAAAATGGGCTGGTGTAATTCTTCTGATGTGGCCGCACCTGCAGATGGGGAGCGGTAGGTGCGACGATCACAGGTGCAGTTACGGAACGCAGATGCGGAAAATGAGGCCTGGGCAATTGAGCGCAGGTGCGGAAGAGAGGCTCGCACCTGCGAGCCCGCAGGTGCGAAGGGGAAACTTCAAATGCGAATTGGGCGTAAGTGAGTTATGCAGATGCGCACCTGGGACCGAAGGTGCGAGTTAAGTGTCCACAGGTGCGGAATCCCTGGCAGAATCTATATAAGTTACACTTCACGAATTTTCTTATACTTCACCATTTTTTAAGACGGGTTTGGAGCTTTTTGAGGGATTTTGAAGAGGGATTCAAGGGAAACACATTGAGGTAACGTTTTTGAACCTAATAATCGATTCTATGTTGGTATTTGACTGATTAATCATGAAATTAGTAGGGTTTAATGGTGTAATTTTAAGGGATTAGGGCTTGAAGTTCTATACTTTGAATTAATGATTTGAGGGGCCATTTGTTGTCGGATTTTGGTGTATTTGGTATGTATGAACTCTTGAGAATGTAAGGATTCTAGTTTTGTAATTTTTATCGAATTTCAAGATGTGGGCCCGGGGTTCGGGTGTGGCCAATTTCGGGATTTTTGGTTGAACTTGATAATTTTCGAGTGGGCTTCGTTCCTTGGTATATAGTAATCATATAACTCTGATTTCTTGGGTAGATTTGGAGAAATCAGAGGCCGAGTATTGAGGCGAGGCATTGAGGACTAGGATTTTAGCCGGTTTTGAGGTAAGTAACGTTTCCAAGCTTGGTTCTGAGGGTTCGAAACCCCGAACTATATGCTATATGATTATAATTAAGGTGACGCACATGCCAAGTGACGGGCGTGCGGGCGTGCACCGAGTGATTTGTGGCCTGGCTCATCCCATGGCACTGTCTAGTAGCTATTCCGGATTTATATCCGCACTTTTATTGATGTGGTTAATGTGAACATGCTAGAAATCATGCTAAGTCAAATGCTAGGGCTTCACACCGAACATGATGAGACCCGAGTGGTCGTATATTGCTGTCTCCTTATGTGTTTATTTGATTTTGTCTACTCAGTCCTGTCATAGCATATCATTTCATGCCTTAGTCTCGATAATTATTGATTTCATATATATTTATCATTGTTTCGGGCTAGTTCATGCATTTGTGAGCCCATGTGAGCGAGACTGGAGAGTTGACTGAGTGATGCCGAGAGCTTGTTATTGAGACAATATTGAGATCGGACTGCACACCGCAGCGATACTCTGATCATGCCTTCGTTGGCTTGATATAGCTCTTGGGCCAATAGGAGCCCCTCCGGAGTCTTTACACCCCCAGTGAGCGCATTGATATTGAGGGATGAATCTTCCCTGGGCATGGATCTTGTCCGAAGTTGATGATATGTGAGGGATGGATCGTCCTTGGACATGGATCTTGTTCGAGTATTGTGTTCCGGAGATGGATCTTCTCCGTGGGGCTGGATCAGCCTTTTCCTCAGTACTGAGTGACTACGATCACCGGTGTTTGTGTACTATCCGGGATGGATCTTCCCTGCGCCTGAGAGCCATATATAGTACTGAGTGGACTTCTGTGTGAGAGATGTGAGCACTATATGCATTTCTACACTGTTGATACATTGACATGTAGAGTAATGGGATATACTTGGGTTACTTAACATATCGGTCATATTCTGTTTTCATTATCTGTTGAAATTGTGAGCATGCCTAAATTCTGTGTACTGTTTTCATTACAATTATTGGGGTCTAGTCCGTCACTACCTCTCAGCCCGTAGTTTGGGTTCGTTACTTTTGAGTTGGTGTACTCACGTTACCCCCTGTACCTTGTGTGCAGATCCAGGTAATAGCGGGACCCGGTAGTGGTTGTTGAGCTGCAACTAGAGTTCCTTTGGAGGCATCGAGGTAGCAACTGACTATCGCAGCCTCGATTGTCTTCTTCTCTATCTACCTGTCTTATTTAATTATTTCAGACAACTTTATGTCGGCATTGTATTTTGATATTCGAAGTAGTGGCTCATGATTCGGCGACACTAGATGTGTGTTTGGTTTTTAATGATGTTTCAATGATGTTAAACCTTTAAATGGATTATTATTCATACTTTCGCTACTGAATTTATAATTTTTCTGAAAAACAATCTTACCTCAACAAAAATGTGTTATTTGCCTGATTTCATAACAGGTATCATCACGACGAGTGCTTTGGGGTCGTGACATACATATAAACCAAGGTAAGTATTTTCAGTTTTATCTTCAATTCTTCATGCATTTGGCGAGTACAATACGTGCATGATAAAAACAAATAAAACATATTTGAATGTGTAGATATTAAGGAATATGTATAGCCCAATAGGTTAAGAACTACGATTTCATTAATAAACTTGTGAATATAAGAAATGCTTACGTAACACACATTGAAATTAATTAATGATAACAGCAATGTTATACATGCTAATTAAAGTCAACAATCTTTTTCTTGAAAATAATGCAAGTCCTCGCATGTTTTTGAGTTCATGCAACCTAAGAAACGTGAACAATATTAGTGATGTCCGCCAATTCCACCACCAAAACCGCCTCCAACTCCCCCACCAAATCCACCTCCAAATCCACCAAATTTGCCAAAGCCTCCTCCAATTCCTCCTCCTTCACCACCACCAATGCCACCACCACCTTTGCCAATTCCACCTCCGATGCCACCACCCTTGCCAAATCCGCCTCCAGCACCACCACCAATACCACCACCTTTGCCAAATCCGCCTCCAATTCCTCCTCCTGCTCCATTGCTATCTCCTCCACCATTTCCAATTCCACCTCCAATGCCTTCACCTTTACCAAATCCTCCACCTACACCACCGCCAACGGTTCCACCTTTGCCGATGCAATCTCCACCAATGCCTCCACCTTTCCCTATCCCTCCTCCAATGCCACCACCCTTTCCAAATCCTCCTCCAACACCACCACCAATTCCACCGCCTTTACCGAATCCTCCTCCTACGCCACCAACTCCGCTTCCTTTGCTAAAGCCACCGCCAACTCCACCACCAATATCACCAGCCTTACCAATGCCTCCACCTATTCCTCCCCCATTTCCAAATCCTGCACCACCTAAACCACTTCCACTTCCAATGCCGCCACCAAATCCACCCCCATACCCCGCTCCAAAAGCACCACCAAATCCACCACCCTTACCAATCCAAAAAAACTTCTCATCATCAACATCTTTCACATTTCTCGCAAGAACCATATTACTTCCCACGAGGACATGAAAGCAAACCAATGCTAACACACCTATCCTCACTCCCCGGCCTACCATCTTCAAGGAATTAATGTGAAATGACGTGACCTTTTTTTTTCTCTCTATTTTCGGTCACTGCCTTATATGGAAATAGCATTAAGAGCTAAACGGCTTTATATACTTGCGTATTCTTATGTTGTACTTCACATTCTTACTCTAGCTAGCATTGATGCGCTTTAATTAAATAGCTTCAACTTCTACCCGTTAGCCGCACTGTAGAATGCCGAAACAATTATGGAACTTGTATCAAAGTGTTTTTAGTCGCCTGCCAATTCTGCATAATAGCATAGAAGTGCCGTTCTTTCAGTTTACAGTTACACTTTGCAATAACTAGGCAGCTACTTTACAACATATAGTGCATGAATAATGGAGTGGATACTAATAAATTTGTTCCATTTATATCTCTTCGCGCCGTAAGAATTTATTTCGTGGGTGAAAAACTAGTGGAAGGTGGTGGTTTCTGACATTCTGTTAATGGTCGATCAATGGCTAATGAGCTAAATTTTCGGCTGACTTCTAGTAAAAGTCCTTTAAATAATTTTAAACGCCGTAATGCAGTAAATCCTCTATTTCATATTGAATGTCTGCCTTGAATTTGTTTGCTGAATTATCTCAAAATCAAATTTCGAAAATCTAGATGTACATAATACTACTACATGACGTACTTGTATTGGCGGAGCCACGTTGAACCAAGGGGTGTCAAGCGACACCTCTTTACCAGAAAATTATACTATATTGCTAGATGAATTTTTTTATTTGATGTATATTTACTATAAGTTGACTCCCCTTGACTTTTCGTTGCATTTAACTTTTATATTTTGACACCCCTTGATGAAAATTCTGGCTCCGCCAGTGAATTCGTATGATCAGTTGGTAGCACGTAGGACCTGCGGCAAATTTAGCTTTAGAACTACGGGTTCAACTGAACCCACTAATTTTTACCCGAAACATAGTGTTTACCCTAAAAACAGATAACAATTGAATTTATACGTGGTTATAATGATACGTGATATAACTCGGCACACTGAGAAAATATATAAATTGATATTGAAATTGATTATAAAAAGAAATAAATGCAAACCAAACGAATCGTGTAGCTTTGGTCCTCGAGTTAGGTCACCCTCGAACCAAGTGAAGATTCTACTGATTTATGAACATAGTGACAAAATATTGAAAGCTCAAAGAAGGTAGTGTATTGCTTTGTATTGCGTAAATGTAATGTGTTTTACAAATGACCAGACCCCATTTATACAGTAGGGGAGTCCTACTTTTGTTACAACTCTAAACATAGTAAGAAATCTCACGATTGGCTAATTAATCTGCCTCCTCTTGATACGTGCCGAGATTTCTGCCGTGATCTTTGCTCGATTACGAATATTTTGGCTTCCCGTTACTTGACTAGGTAAACTTCCACCGGTCTTGGTCGATCTCTATTTTGCTTGGTCTCATTTTTGGCCGATCTCGACCTTGATAAGTCTCTGGGTTACGAGCTCAGCAATCTAACTTCGCACCATGGATCGATATAACACGAGGCGAAACCTTGAACTATCATGTTTCAGTATCCATTAGTCATACGAAGGAAAAGCCCATTTTGACCGTATACAGATAGTCCCCTCGTTTCTCTGGAAGAAGGTAACGAGAAACGATATGAATTTCTGAACTTCGCCTCGACGAGTAATGACGTCAGCGACGAAACCGACTATGATGCAAGCGATGAAATATCCCGTCGCTCCAGTTACCAAGGCATTAAATGCATGTCAGTCACTGGTCGGCCACTACGCCGTCAGCAACCTATAAGAATCCTAGCCCTTTCTTGTTCAAACTTTTACACTCTAAGTTCTCCTTACTCTTGCTTCTTCTTCCAAATCTCTTTGCTTTATAATTTTCACACCCAAATTTCTTAAACTCTAATTAAATCGCATACCATCCTAATTCTCTTTTATCTTGTTCATTAATGGCTAAAACTTCCAAAACTATACTGCAAAAGGAGGCCGCTTCTTCCTCACGACCCGCCGGTGATGAGGCTGTGACTGAGCCCCACCCTGAGGAATTCATTCTGGCAGGGGGCCCAACTGTCAGTGACTTCAAAATCGAGAAGACCTCCTTGGTGTCGGTCCGATGTGAGGCCGGTCTCGAGTTATATATGCACAATCACTGAAGACATCCTCAACAAAGTCAAAGAGGAATGTAACTCGTATAATAAGGATGTAGTAGTTCCTTTTCCCGAGGAATCGATCACCACTCATATGGAGGGGTATCTAAGTGTTTACACATACCTCTTCACGTTGGGTCCCTTAGACCCCGACATCATGTCCTTTTGCAAGAGATACGATGTCACCCTCGGCCAATCCATCTTTCCTTCTGGAGAATAGTAATTCTCTTCCGATTCTTTACAAGCAAAATCTAGAGATGTCCTTCCACCCTCGATCACCTTATGCGCCTTTACAGTCCCCGGCTCTACCGAGGAAGACTGATCAAGCTTGCCAGTAGGGCCAGTAGGGCCCCATTCTCCAGCACAGACAAATCTCAGAATCGAGGCGGGATGGGCCGATTTGTCCGAATAAGGACTTCGGACCTGATCCCTGCTGAAGACATGACGTTCCCTGAGAAGTGGAACATGAAACATAAGATCACTTTACTTTGAATGTTTAATTTGCTGTTTCACTTTCTATCTTCTTTCGTCATCTATGTTTTAGTGTTGTAGCTGTGGCTCAGATGTCAGACCCAATTCTGAAACTCAAGCAATAGGTCGAGGGCCTGGTGTTACAGAGACCCTACTCCGAGCATGCCTGGATGGAGTTATCGAAGGGTCGATGGGAGGCCCATAACCATGGTAAGTTTCTTTCTTGGAATGGATATAACTTGGGCTTCTTCTCAAACTTACTCATCTTTTTTCTTTTGTAGGTCTCAGGAAGAACGTTGCAATGAGACCCTCATCTGGTGACGAAGAAGTCCTTACCCAACCATATGCTCCGAAGCAGGCTAAAGAGAAGAAGAGGAAAAGGGCTTCGAGTCCCTCGGGCTCAGAAAAGAAAAAATCGTCGAGGAGGCCTCGCAAGCCCAAGGGGGACACCGGTGCTATATCTTCGATTCGGTTCGCTGAAAAAGGGATGCATATGAAAAACAAGAAGAAGATAATACCAAGATGGTGGTCCGTGTGCGAGCTGATTCTTCGATACGGAAGTCCTTCAACCGGAGGAGGTTGATGAGGGAGCTTTGGCCAAAGTTCCTGGACAGTCGAGAGAGAGATCGGGGGCGAGGCTTCACGAGAAGCGGAAGAGGTCCCGAGGGATGAGCTAGGAGTGATTGATATTTCGGGATCCCCTCAAGTTTCAGACGCTATGATCTGTGAGTCCAACATGTTAGAAAGTCGCTCTTACGAGGGTCTTCAAGGGGCGACTGATATTTATGGATTCTTGGACAGGATTGAGTCTGCTGCCTCACAGGATGGCACCGGGTTCGGTGATCTATCGGTGCTGAAGAAAATGTCATCATCGGTGCTACTGGATCTTCATCGAGCCCAAGATTGGTAAACCTATTCCTGGCCCCAAGTATTAACCCTGGCTAGGCGGAACATAGTGCTTTCTATCCCAGAGGATGCTTGGGTCTTCTCTCCCCCCGTAGGAATTTCTAGCTATCTGAGAGGCTTGGTGACCGAGGAGGACCAAGCCGTGATGAATGCGGTGGGAGCCGCTTGCCTGTTTAATGAGGCACAACATGCTCCGAATCGGGTAACTTCGAAGGCCTCTCTACTATTTCTGAAAGGGGGAAGAAAGTAGGTATTCAAAAACTGAACAAGTATCTTCTGATTCTAAAGTTACTCCTGAGATAATTTCTGAAGTTGCTGCAAATTTGGAGAATAGATTTGTACTGGTAGGATCTATAGCAGGTGTTGAGACTACAGAATCTGGAGAAGTTGGTGGTAAAAATAAAAAGGAAAAATAAAAAAAGAGCAAAGGTGCTAGGAGTACTGTGACGGGAAAGGGTACAAGAGTGGTTGATTCTTCACCCACTTCTATTGGTCTAACAAAAGAAACTGGGACAATGGTTGTTCGGGGAAAGGAATTTACTAAAATAGAAGAGAGTGTGAGCAAAATAGGGGGAAGTAGGTATGTCGAAGCTGCTGAGGGGTTGGTTCAACTTTGGAAAAATATAGATGAACCTGTTCCATCTGAACAGGAAACCCTCGCGGACCTTTTGATAGGGTTATCAATGGCACCAAAACTCATGTCATTCCCTATGGCTTTATTCTCACGATTGTACTTGCACATTTCAAGGTACCTATGAATAAGTGAGAGATTAGTATAAGTAAGAATCATTTTGTGGTTAATACTCTTTTTGCTTGCGATTATGAAGTCAATGTCTCTCCTAAAGAACCTGGTTCATCCAAGAAGGTACCAGTGAATAGCAAAGTTAGAGCCTTAGTGCTAGGAAGTGGGGCTAAGGAGAGGCTGAAGAAGAGGTTGGCAGAGGTGGAGACTGAGAGAGAAGCTCTCAGGACTGAGCTGGAAAGAGAAAAGGAGAAGAATGATGGCAGTCTTCAAGATATGTTGAAACTCCTCCAAGCAAAAAACCAAACACCTGGACCTTCCCAGCCTTAAGCCTCCTAGCCTAGTGTAGATTAACCAGTGACTCAGTTCGGGAATTTTTGTTTCTTTTGCTAATGTTTCCAGTGTTTTTATTTATTCTTATGCTTTGTGGTAGAATCTTATCAATCATCAATGAAATTCACTGTCTTTTGCTCTAATTGTTTGTTTATATTTCTTTGATGGTTAAAATTCTTAGCTTGATCTATGATGATTAATCCATGATTGTATTTGAAGTAGCCCAAGTGGCCATGAGTAAGCTTTAAAATCTGGTTATCTCACATTTTTATGCAACTTTTCGATGATGCCAAAAGGGGGAAAATAAATAGGTTGTGCTTTAAACAAGTGTTATTTAGCTTTGAACAAGTGATGTTTAGAACCTAATGTACTTGGTCCTTGATGATAAGTGATAAAAAGGAAAAATGTTTCTAACATTGTGTTGATGTTAAGCTGAGTTGAAACAGGGCTTAAGCTTATGAAAAGCACAAAGTTTGTCATCATCATAAAGGGGGAATTTGTTGGCCCAAGTAAAGGTTAGTTGAAGACTGACAAAGGAACTCAGACATGAACTAGGTCCATCCCTCCAGGTCCATCCTGTGTGCATAGAAACGGGCAGATTCAAGCATGTGGGATGCACGTGAAGGAGATAAGCTTAAATTGGTGTATTTGATATCTCTTGATCGAAAAGGTTGCATAATTGATAAGGAGAAGGACTCCTTAGTCAAAGAGAATACTATCCAAGATAGGGAAAGAGTTACAAGTTGAAATCAACTAGAACTCTTCCACCAAGGAAGAGTAGCATCAAAATTCTAGTTAATCTTTATTTACTAACTCTATAAATATCAGTGTTGTTCTCTTTTATAGGCTTTGCACAAACACAAAAATTAAACGTGAATTGAGAGTAAAATAGCAAGGCAATTTTGCAAGCAATTCGTGTGTGATTCAAGTGTGCAAACCTGAAGCTACATGAACCAGATAGAAGAACTAGTTCCAAGTGTCTGTCTTTTATTCTAGTTCAATTGTAGTATGTGTTTTCATATTGTACCTTTCAGATTTATCTAGAGGCAATCCTAATAGGTACTTAGAGTTTTCAAGTTAGAGTTAACTTGAAATTTACGCAACAGTTAGAGACTGTGTGCTACAGCGGGATTAGAGTTAATCCTAGGTTTACAAAAGAGTTTTTGTAAATGCAGTTTTTGGCTCAGTGATTTTAGTGGAGAGTTTGAGAAAATCCTACTGGAAAGTAGGTCGTGGTTTTTTTACCTTTTTAGCCAGGTATTTTCCACGTAAAATACTTGTATTCTTTACTTTCTGTATTTATTATTCCGCAACAGTAGTAGTTGGAACACATAGAAGAACCATGTCCTCCCATAATCAGTTTAAGCAAAAATTGGACACCACACAAATCACCCCCCTATTGTGTGGTGTGGAAGTATAAAACATCAATTGGTATCAGAGCGAGTTATCCTTGAAGAGGCTAACACCTTAGGAAAAGATCAAGATGAGTGCACTACTTGAAAATTGTAAAGAGCAATCCACCACTAGGCCACCACTATTCAATGATCACTATTATTCTTTGTTGGAAGGAGAGGAGAAGAGATCACTTGCAGATGACTGATGGATGCTTCAAATGTGGTAAAAAGAACCACATGATCAAGAACTGTACTATGTGGAAGGTCGAGTGGAAAATGGAGAAATCTGAAAGAAGGAACAAAAATAAGGAACATGTTCATGACAAGAAGAACTACAACAAAAGGAAAACCAAGAAGATGGATGTACCCAATAAGGAAATGAGCTTGGCACTCAGAATCACTGAAGGATCTGATATAGAAGAAGACGAAATGGGTATGATAAAAAAGGACTTCATGAAGTACCTAATGAGAGGAAAGAGTCCTTCAAGAAGTGTAAGCTACAAAAAACCAAGGGTTCCTAAAAAACAAACCAATGAGGGGTGTTACAAGTGTGGAAAGATTGATCACCACATCAAAAACTGCCCTCAATGGGAAATTGAATGGAAGAAGGAAAGAGCTGAACGAAGGAACATGAAGAAGGAAGAGATTCAACCCAAGAAGAACAAAGGATCAACAAAGGCTATGGTTGCTGCCTGGGGAGAAAGCTCAGATGAAGATTCAGAAGATGAAGATGGAGATGAACAAGCACTTATGGCAATTGGAGAATCCGATGAGGAATCTGAGGTAAGTATAATTCATCTCAAAGACAAGATTAAATTTTTGTCTAAAGAAAGGCTATCTGAGTTACTCCTGGATTTCATTGATGAATCTGAGGATCTAAACAATGAAAAGAAACAACTGTCTAAGGAGTGTGTGATTTTGAAAGCTAAGTGCAAAAACCTGGAACTTAGGGCTAGTGAAAGTGATAGTAAAAATGCTGAATTAAAGAACCAGGTTCATGAACTTGACACCACTGTCCTAGAGCTAAGATATGAAAATCTAAAACTGAAATTAGGAACAGGTAAAAAGAAAGCTGATCACACACAACTCACATTAGAAGAAAACCTAGGAAAAATGAAAGACGGGTTGTACAAAAGAGATGAGAAGATAAGAGTCCTTAAGGAGGATCTAAGCAAGGTCAAGCACGAGCTAGACAGAACCTTTAAATGGAATAGGTCCTCTGATGCACTTTCATGGCTGCATGAACACCATAGTAGCAATAAGAGAGGACTTGGCTACGGGACCCTTGCACCTAAGTGGGATCCCAAAAGCAAGTACCTCACACTTCTTGAGAACAGAATCTGCACATACTATGGTAAGGCTGGTCACTATAAAAGTGAATGTAATGCAAAAGAAAAGGATAGTAAAAAGAATAAGATATTTGTTCAAGGGAAAAGTAGGCTACCAGAATGGGCCAAAAAGAATTTGATTCACCCTTTTTCCTATAGAAAGGGACCCAAAACTAGTTTGGGTTCCTAAGACTAACCCCTGATTTCCTTTTGTGAGTCCAAGTGAAAGGGAGTATCCAAATATGATACACGGATAGTGGCTGCTCAAAGCATATGACAGGTAGCAAGAACCAGTTCCTTTCACTTGAGGACCTCAAAATAGGTAATGTCTCCTTTGGAAATGGGAAGAAAGGTGAGATCTTTGGGGTTGTAAAGGTAAGTAAGAATAATTCTCACTCTATTGAGAATGTATACTTGATAGATGGCCTAAAATACAGCCCAATCAGTGTATCACAATTGTGTGATAAAGGTAACTTGGTAGCATTCACCATTACCAAATATTTTGTGATAAATCTTACCACCGACAAGATTGTTTTGTAGGGAAAAGAGTAAACAATATTTACATTGTAGATCTGTCCACACTTTCAGAAAATGAACTTACTTGCTTAAGTGTGTTGGATAATGATCCCCTCCTTTGGCGCAAAAGACTTGGCCATGCCAGTCTAAGTCAACTCAACAAACTAGTCTCCAAGGACTTGGTGATAAGACTGACTAACATTAAGTTTAGGGAAGACAAAGTTTGTGAGTCTTGTGCAAGGGGGAAGCAGGTAAGATCCTCTTTCAAAAGCAAGAAAATGGTAAGTACCACCAGAACGATGGAACTGGTCCATATGGATCTTTGTGGACAAATGAGAACTCTGAGCAGAGATGGTAAGAGATATGTTATGGTGCTTGTTGATGATTACTCTAGGTTTACTTGGACACTGTTTCTGACATCTAAAAATGAAGCACTCGACATGTTCACTTCCTTTGTTAGAAAAACTCAAAAATAACTAGGTAATCAACTTGCATAAATTAGCTCTGATCATGGTAATGAATTTGAAAATGCTAAATTTGCTGAATTTTGTGATGTGCATGGCATTATCATAACTTTTCTGCACCTAGGAATCCCTACGAGTTACTTAAAGGGAGAGAGCCAAATATATTCATCTTAGGGCATTTGGATGCAAGTGCTTTGTGCACAATAATGGCAAAGACTCCCCAGGTAAGTATGATCCCAGAAGTGATGAGGGAGTATTCTTGGGATATTCTTCACACAGTAAAGTTTATAAGATCTATAACAAAAGAACTATGTGTGTAGAAGAAAGTGTACATGTGGTTTTTGATGAAACTAACATTCTTTCTGAGAGACAGAAACATGAAGATGAAGCAATTGAGCAGGTAAGAAATTTAAATGAAATCACAGCCCAGACTGAAGCTGCACCAGAAGAAGGAACAAGTGATGGAACATGTTCTTCTACTCAGGGCAACATGACAGGGGGAACTGATCAAGGGGAAACCAGTTGGTTGTGAAATCTTACAAGTATCAAAGTTCTCATCCCATTGAGAATATGATCACTGACCCAACCTCTGGAATCAAAACTAGATCTTTATTAAAGAATCTTTGTGATTTTGATACTTTCTTATCTCCTATTCAACCTAGAAATGGTGCTGAGTCTTTGAAGGATGTAGACTGGGTAAATGCAATGCAAGATGAACTCAACCAATTTGAAAGGAGTCGAGTTTGGCATCTAGTACCAAGAACCAAGGACATATCAGTAATTGGCACAAAATGGGTCTTCAGAAACAAAAGCCTTAAGTAAATATCACGTTGAGAGGGACAAGTTGGAATTAGGGATGATTAAGATCACTTAAAAGGACCAGTTCAAAGTTAAACGAAAAAAAAAATTATTTGGAAAAACATTATTGGTTAGAAAGTTTGTAAATTTTGTACAATTAGATTAAATCTTGCTCAGTCTCATACTTTCAATAGTATGCTCCTGTTCCATGTGCTAAAATGACTCATTAATCTCTAATGATATTTCCTCTATTTTGGCAAATTTAGACTTACACAAGAGAACTTTCAGTGAAGAACCTGATTCATCAAGATAAATAGGTATGTTTTCTACAATCTACATAATTTGAAATAATTATATTTGGATCATGAGAAAAGTCCTACCTAATTCCAAACTCCTTTTGGACTTATCCGTTACAAGTGAACCAGTTCCATTCAAAAGATTCCCAACCGAATGGAAGTACCTAGATTCTAGGGATACATTCCAACGTCTCTTCAAAACTGAATTTCAGTTTCATTAGAATTCTAAGAGTCCGAAAAGTTGTAGTTACCCCAACAATTATTCCTCTGTATATTGATCAGCTTTATTGTATTCCTTACTTCATCTCTCTCGAGCTGTCAAAAACTCTCATTCTTCTTTCATCTTCCAAACACAATCTAATTCTCTTCTCTTCCATACCCTAGCCCAGATATGTCGAATACCTTTGAAAATCCTTCATCACCACCATAGGAAACAACTTCCACACCTTCTACCACTTATTCAACCACACCAATCTCTAAGAAAAGTAGAGTAAAGATGATGGCTCGTAAGATTGTCGCTGAAGGAAAACAGATCAAGAAAATAAACAAGAAATTGAATGAAGGTAGGGAGAAGAATCCCAGAAATCTGAAGATTCATTTAAGTCTTCTACTAAGGGGGAAGAAAGTAGGTATTCCAATACTGAACAGGTATCTTCTGATTCTAAAGTTACTACTGAGGCAACTTCTGAAGTTGTTGCAAATTTGGAGAATAGATTTGAACTGGTAGGATCTATAGTAGGTGTTGAGACTATAGAATCTGGAGAAGTTAGTGGTAAAAATAAAAAGGAAAAAGAAAAAGAAAGCAAGGGTGCTAGGAGTACTGTGAGGGGAAAGGGTACAAGAGTGGCTGATTCTTCACCCACTTCTATTGGTCTAACAAAAGAAACTGGGACAATGGTTGTTCGAGGAGAGGAATTTACTAAAATAGAAGAGAGTGTGAGTAAAACAGGGGAAAGTAGGTCTGGCGAAGCTGCTGAGGGGTTGGTTCAACTTGGAAAAAATATAGATGAACCTGTTCCATCTGAAAAGGAAACCCTTGAGAACCTTTTGATAGGGTTATCAATGGCACCAGAACTCATGTCACTTCCCATGGCTTCATTCTCATGATTGTACTTGCACATTTCAAGGTACCTATGAAGAAGTGAGAGATTAGTACAAGTAAGGATCAGTTTGTGGTTAATACTCTTCTTGCTTGCGATTATGAAGTGAAAGTCACTCCTAAAGAACCTGGTTCATCCAAGAAGGTACTAGTGAATAGCAAGGTCAGAGCCTTAGTGCTAGAAAGTAGGACTAAGGAGAGGCTGAAGAAGAGGTTGGCAGAGGTGGAGACTGAGAGATATGCTCTCAGGACTGAGCTAGCAAGAGAAAAGGAGAAGAATGATGGCATTCTTCAATATATGTTGAAACTCCTCCAAGCCAAAAACCAAGAACCTGGACCTTCCCAGTCTTAAGCCTCCTAGCATAGTGTAGATTAACCAGGTGACCCAGTTCGGGACTTTTTGTTTCTTTGCTCATGCTTCCAGTACTTTTATTTCTTCTTATGCTTTGTGGTAGAATCTTATCAATTATCAATGAAATTCACTGTCTTTTGCTCTAATTGTTTGTTTATATTTCTTTGATGGTTAAAATTCTTATCTTGATCTATGATGATTAATCTATGATTGTATTTGAAGTAGCCCAGTGGCCATGAGTAAGTTTTAAAATATGGTTATCTCAAAATTTTATGCAACTTTTCGATGATGCCAAAAGGGGGAAAATAAATATGTTGTGGTTTAAACAAGTGTTGTTTAGCTTTGAACAAGTGATGTTTATAACCTAATGTATCTGGTCCTTGATGATAAGTGATAAAAAAGAAAAATGTTTCTAACATTGTGTTGATGTTGAGATGAGTTGAAACAGGGCCTAAGCTTATGAAAAGCACAAAGTTTGTCATCATCAAGAAGGGGGAATTTGTTGCCCAAGTAAAGGTTAGTTTTGAAGACTGACAAATGAACTCAGACATGAACCATGTCCATCCCTCCAGGTCCATCCTGTGTGCATAGATTCAGGCAGATTCAAGCATGTGGGATGTACATGAAGGAGATAAGCTTAAATTTGTGTATTTGATATCTCCTGATCGAAAAGGTTGCATAATTGATAAGGAGAAGAACTCCTTAATCAAAGAGAACACTATCCGAGATAGGGAAAGAGTTAGAAGTTGAAATCATTAGAACTTTTCCACCAAGGAAGAGTAGCATCAGAATTCTAGTTAATTTTTATTTACTAACTCTATAAATATCAGTTTTGTTCTCTTTTATAGGCGTTGCACAAACACATAAGTTAAACGTGAATTGAGAGCAAAATAGCAAGGCAATTTTGCAAGCAATTCGTGTGTGATTCAAGTGTGCAAACCTGAAGCTACATGAACCAGATAGAAGAACCAGTTCCAAGTGTCTGTCTTTTATTCTAGTTCAATTGTAGTAGGTGTTTTCATATTGTACCTTTCAGCTTTATCTAGAGGCAATTGTAATAGGTACTTAGAGTTTTCAAGTTAGAGTTAACTTGAAGTTGTCACGACAGTTAGAGACTGTGTGCTACAACGGGATTAGAGTTAATCCTAGGTTTACAGAAGAGTTTTTGTAAATGCAGTTTTTGGCTCAGTGATTTTAGTGGAGAGTTTGGGAAAGTCCTACTGGAAAGTAGGCCGTGGTTTTTTCACCTTTTGAGCCAGGTGTTTTCCACGTAAAATACTTGTGTTATTTAATTTCTGTATTTATTATTCTACAACAGTAGTAGTTGGAACACATAGAAGAACCAGGTCCTTCCATAGTCAGTTTAAGCGAAAAATTGGACACCACACAAATCACCCCCCTCTTGTGTGGTATTGAAGTATAAAACATCAATTCGGATTTCGGGTGTCGAGGGTGACTTTCCTTAGCACTAAGTCCCCAACGTTAAAATATCAAAGATTGGCTCTTAGATTATAGTATCTCTCGATCCGTTAGTTTTGGGTGGCCAATCGAACAAGGGCAGCTTCACGCCTTTCTTCTAATAGTTCTAGGACCGTATTCATGGCCTTGTCATTGGACTCCTTTGTTACATCTCGAAACCTGATACTTGGCTCCCCGACTTCAACTTGTTAAGAGCTTTGGTGCCATAAACTAATGAGATTGGGGTAGCCTCGGTACTGGACTTTGAGGTTGTGCGGTATGCCCAAAAAACTTCGAGTAGAATTTCCTTCCACTTTCCTTTGGCGTCGGTTAGCCTCTTCTTAAGATTTTGGATGATGGTTTTGTTGGTCGATTCGGCTTGCCCGTTCCCACTGGGATGATAAGGTGTTTGTAGGATTCTTTTGATCTTGTGATCATTGAGGAATTTGATTACTTTGTTGCCGATGAACTATTTTCCTTTATCACACACAATTTTGGACGGTATTTCGAATCAACATATGATGTTATCCCAAATGAAGTCAATGACTTCCTGCTCTCTAACTTTCTCGAAGGCCTGTGATTCAACCTACTTAGAAAAACAGTCAGTTATAAATAAAAAAAAAATGAGCTTTACCTGGCGCCCATGGAAGAGGGCCAAAAATATCCATTCCCCACTTCATGAACGACCATGGCGAAAAGACTTAATGGAGGAGTTCCCCGGGTTGGTGAATCATCGGTGCATGCATTTGGCATTTGTCACATTTTTGAACAAACTCTTTCACATCATTTTCCATGTCGATCCAATAATAGCCGGCTCAGATTAATTTTTGGACCAGTGATTCCGCACCAGAATGATTTCCGCAAGTGCCCTCATGAACTTCCCTCAGAACATATTTGGTATCTCCAGGTCCTAAACATATCGCAAGTGGTCCATCGAACATCCTCCTAAAAAAGGTTCCATCTTCAGACAAGGTGAATCGTGCTGCCTTCGTGCACAGGGTCCTCGATTCTTTTGGATCTGGGGGAAGCTTCCCGGTCTTCAAATACTCTATGTATTTATTTCTCCAATCCCAGGTCAGACTCATGGAGTTTATCTCGGCGTGTCATTCTTTGACCACTGACCTCATAAGCTGCACGGCGGCTCCCGAAGGGCCCTTCCCCTTCGAATCAAACAAACAAAGAAGGGAATCCCATTAAGTTCTTAAGCTTTCATGTTGACGACTCAATTCATTCGATTACTATAGGGATGAACCCAATCCGGAATATGAACCACAAAATAAAATACCTATTAAACCGATTACAAGAATACCAGCTATAGTACCTATTATCCAAAGAGGAATCCTTCCAGTAGTATCAGCCATTTACGCTACTTCCCTCCAGATTTCATCAAGTGGTCATGCTAGAGACATAAACAGTTATGGATAATTAAATTATGAGATCCTTCTGAATGAGCTAAGAGAATTAAATGAGATACTTCTGGATGAGCTAAGAGAATCTTATTTATTCTCTTTCATTTTCTTAATTGAAGAAATAATTGGAAAATAAAACATCAAGTACAAAAATAATAATAACCCCCAGTAGAGAATGGTACGATTCAATTCAACATTTTGTTTGTTCGGGTTTGATTGTGTCGTAGCTCTATAATTAAGATTAAGTTTATCGTTGGATGAACTACATTGCTGATATTGATCTTAAAAAAAAGACGGTAGGTACAACTAGGCCGTGAACAACCAACCATCGTATTGTAAAAATTGGATAGGTTCGATCTATAGTCATTAGGGCCTCCTAAAACGATATACTAAATTCATCGAGTTGTTCCAAAGGATCAAAATGGCCAGTTATTAATGGAATTCCTTGTCGGCTCTCTATAAAATACTCGCTTGGGTGAGGGCTTCCAAAAACATCGTAAGCTAAACCGGTGCTGACAAATAACCAACCCGCAATGAATAGGGAAGGTATAGTAATGCTATGAATGACCCAGTATTGAATACTGGTAATAATATTAGCAAACGAGCGTTCTCCAGTGCTTCCAGACATGCTGAGCTCCACATATTCTTGTATAGTCAAAGAAGATCGATTCCGTAAAAGATGAGATCAGTAAATGATAATTCACTGAAATTTCATATTTGTAAGATCGTCAATATTGTACCGAGGGCGTCTTTAGAGTATACTGAATCCGTATAGCTATCCTTCTTCCGACACAACAATGCAATTTGAAATAGTATCAAAAGTAAGTACCAAATAATTTCTTTTTTTCTTTACTCATTGAGCTCGTTGTCCTCGACCGACGACCCTAAGTTCGCGAGGGCATCGACCTCACTATTCTGATCTCGAGGCACATGTTGCAAAGTCCACTCCTTAAATTGGTGTAAAGTTACTTGTAGCTTATCCAAGTATCTTTGCATTTATTCTTCTCAAACTTTAAAGGTTCCGTTAACCTGATTTACCATGATGAGGGAGTCATACTTGGCTTCGATCACCTCCACTCCCAAGCCTTTGGTTAGTTCGAGACCTACAATCATGGTCTCATATTTGGCCTCGTTGTTAGTCAATTTTACAATTCTAATAGATTGTCTAACCATGTTACCTGTGGGTGGTTTTAGCACAATGACGAGTTCGGACCCTTTTGCGTTCGAAGCACCATCCCTAAAGAGGGTCCAGATTCTCGAGAACATACCCGAGTTTATAAACAATTCTCTTTCAACCTCGGGTACTAGGGTCGGCGTAAGTCAACCACGAAGTCTGCCAATATTTGAGACTTAATGGCTGTTCGGGGTCGATATTCAATATCATACCCGCTGATTTCTACGGCCCATTTGGCCAAACGTCCCAAAAGCTCGGGTTTATGCAAAATATTTTGAAGTGGATAAGTTGTTACAACACATATGTGGTGACATTGAAAGTATGGTTTTAGTTTTCTAGAGGCACTTATCAAAGCGAGCGCCAATTTTTCTAGGTAGGGATACCTGGTTTCGGCCTCACCTAATGTCCGATTAACATAATAGATAGGGAATTACGTACCTCATTCTTCTCGGACTAGGACTCCACTTACTGCTCTCTCCGATACTACCAGATACAAGTAAAGCTGTTTGTCTGCCCTCGGCGTGTGAAGTAGTGGTGGGCTCGATATGTATCGTTTAAGCTCCTCAAAGGCCTGTTGGCATTCCAGAGTCCATGTGAACTTCTTCTTCTTCAGCAATGAGAAGAATCAATGACTCTTATCGGAGGATCTCAAGATGAATCGCCCTAGGGCGGCTATGCGCCCGGTTAACCTCTGCACAACTTTTACGTCATCTACTATCGTGATGTCCTCGAAATCTTTGGTCTTATTGGGGTTGGTCTTGATTCCTTAGTTGGATACCATGAAACCGAGAAATTTGCTTGACCTGACCCCGAATGCACATTTTTCTCGGTTCAGCTTCATGTTGTATTTCTTCAGTATACTGAAAGTTTCCTGCAAATGCTTCAATGGTCTTTGGCTCGCAGGGACTTAACTAGAATTTCATCAATATAAACTTCCAAAGATTTCCCAATCTGTTTTTCGCACATCCGGTTTACTAGGCGTTGATAAGTGGCACCAACATTTTTTAATCCAAATGGCATTACATTATAGCAGTAGGTACCATACTTAGTATGAACAAGGTCTTTTCTTGATCATCCGAGTTCATCTGTATTTGGTTTTACCCGGAATAGGCATCGAGAAAACTGAGGATCTCGTGGCTGGCCGTGGCATCGATCATGTGATCGATATTAGGCAAAGGAAAAGAATCCTTGGGGCATGCTTTATTTAGATACTTTAATCTACACACTTTCCAAGTTTGTTTCCCTTCTTAGGTACTACTACTATGTTTTCTAACCATTCGGGATATTTTACTTCCCGGATGGACCCTATTTTAAGAAGTTTGGTTACCTCGTCTTTGATGAAAGCTTGTTTGACCTCGAACTGGGGTCTTCTTTTTTGCTTCACCGGATGGAACTTCGAGTCTAGGCTTAGTTTATAGGTCGGGATTTTCTGTGGGATCCCTGTCATATTGAGATGGAACCAATCAAAGCAATCTATGTTAGCCATAAGAAATTAAATAAGTTTTCCTGAGCTCGGGAGTTAAACCCATGCCCAATTATACCTTTCGTTCAGGCAGATGCTCGATCAATATAACTTGCTCCAGCTCTTCGACCGTTGACTTGGTGGCGTGGAGTCATCGGGGAGTATGAAGGATCGAGGTACCCATAATCATCATCTTCTTCAGTCCCTTGCTTCTCTGGGTTGGTCGAGGACGGTGTCTGTGGTTGTTATTTTGCCTCCTGTTTTTCCTTCAAATTTGACCCATTCGTCGATTAGAGTGCCGCTATCAGAATTACTTCGTCAACGACAAACATTTCCTTGGCGGCGGGTGTTATACCCCATTTTAACACAGTTCGAATTAGAGTATAACATATTGGTAAATCCGAGGTTTAATTAATTAGAAGAGTCGCCACCTAATTATTTTAAAGGCGAATTAGGACACCAATTTTAGCTAAGTAATGCTTAAAATTAACACTATTTTATGATCCGCCTAACCTTTAGATTATGGGTAAGGGTTCTAATTTAATCTTATAGGGAAGGTTATTAAGACACCCTATATGATATGTTAATTACGGTTAATCGGTCAAACTTAGGTTAATTAATCTAATATAACAATATAATTGCATAATTTAATATTTTTTATTCATAGTTAGAAAATAACACGTGATAATATATTCCATATACTAAAATGTTACTAAATATATATAACCTTTAGTTTGACATATGCCTAGAAGAACACTCCAAAGGCCATTTTAAAGATGAATTGAACTTGAACATTGTAAAAGGGAGCCGTTTCTTATGGCCAAATATTGCTGAAAAATATTAAGTATCTCTATATTAGATGTTGGAAAAATTAAACTGGCCATTGACGGATTTGAGCTTAAATTCAAATTGTTGATTTTAAAAAGCTCTTAAAATTGATGTAAAATAAAATCGTCAATTTGTGTAAATACCACTAAACAAGATAAGATTTAGCTACAAAATCCCATATAAGATAAAACCCAAACATGAAAATAAATCAACAGTCATAAAGAAGTTAAATAAAACAAATGAGAAGAGAAAAAGAAAAAAGAAAAAAGAAAAAAAAAGACACAATAGGCGCCCCGAGCGTTTCGCTTGTTTTCTTGCTATCAGGTGCATTCTAAGGAGGATGGTAAAGGATGCATGACTCCATGCTCGGGTAGGGGAGAGCCTTGCCTTAAGACTCCATATTTTTCACCAAGTACATATACACAAAAAGAGAACAAAACAAGAATTAGAAGGGGAATTCGATCTTAAACATGCATAAAGAAACCGGGACAAACAAAAACCAAAACAAATGAAACTACACAGTTATTCAAATTGTAACAACTCATGAACCATACTTTTCAATTCTGTACCAACAACATTCACATCTTTTCCTTTTCAAAGTGGAAATAGACTCCTTAAGTTAAGTATTATTCTTGTTTAAAGTTTCATCAATCAATGGTAACAAAATTTACTACATAACCTGAAAAGGCATATTTTAACAATGAAAAGAAAAGATATAAGCTTTCCTTCTGTTACTGATATAAAAGCACTTTTAAAAATTCATATGACGTTTAGCTAGAAGCCTAGAACTTGATTATCTTAGAATCAATATCCTAACGAAGCCTTATACATTAGTTCATCTATGTCATATGTTGATGAGTAAGCAAGCAACATAAATTTATCTTCAAGTCCATTTTAATTGGCAATCTATAAAGGAGCATATTCATATTTATAAAATACGAGAAAAGGAAATCAAACAAGACATAATCACACGCTTATACCGAACCAGTCATATATCAAGTTATCCATAAACCCAAAAGACCTAAACTTTTCTACAGAAACAAGTGCAACAATATTTTACATTAAAGCAACATCCCTTATTTTAGTAACATCTCATAGGAATATTCTGTGATTTAATGAGACTCGATCCCCTATACGAATAGTCAAAGACATGTTCGCACTTCCTTAAAGTCACTCCTAAATGAGAAAAACATATGTTAATACTGGAGAAAGATCTGTCAGCATCCATTTTCATCAGTTCAAGTAATATTCCTTACAACATAAAGGATTAGTATTCTTAAATTGTTTTACTTTTGTTAGAGTAATAGGAAAGTACCCTTTCAAGAGAAAAAGACAGTATTATTTCTACAATATGACAAGAAATTAAGTACTTAGTTTTGAAATGAAACAAAACCATATGAACATATTTTCAAGCAGATTTAAGAAAATGGTTACTTAGAACACACAACATTAGGAAATAAGCAAAAATGACACTCCATGAACATGATACCTAACGTGAAGGAGTGTTACTTATAACGAGGAACAAAATATTTTCATATAAGCATTTTGTCTAGTACTTAGCAGTCACGGTTGAACTATTATATGGCTAAGACACAACACCCTAAATAACCTGATTTCTAGATCAAACAATATATCTTACATCATTATTTCTAGATAAGCAAAATAACTCGTATAATATAAATAGAAAAATAAACAGCTTAGAGTTTGGAAGACACTGACCGTTTGGGGGGCAGCGAACTGGGGTATAGCTTTCGGCGTTGGATCTACTTCTCTTTCTCGGACAAAATCAAACCCAAGGAACTTGGACCCAAAAAATCGTCCCTTTAGAGTGAAGGATCAACTAAGATAATGAGCAAACGAAAGTGAAAGCAGGACAAAAAATCGTAATGCTTTAGAGTATGGAGCGGCGAAACTCGTTCGTGAGTGTAGTGTTGAAGGATAAAAAAGTTAAGTGTTTCTATGGTCTTTCTCATGCTGTCTCCTCCCCTGCGGCTGAGAATTTTAGGAAGTATTTATAGGTGGATAAATTTAGAGTTAGGAATTTTCAAATTTCAACGGGAAGAAGTTATGAGTATGGCATTGATTTCTGAAAATTTAGCCGTTTGAAGCTGAATATCTATCCTGGTGATTTGTTTCAGATTTTTCAAAAGTATGTTAACCTTTTGTGTTGACTAAATCAGAAAAGTAAGATAGGAATGAGAGCGTCTAACATTTTAGGAGAGATAGATTAAGATTCAATGAAAATGGGGCAGCAACGCCTGGCGTGGAGATTGAAGGAACTTGGGTGTTTTCTAGAAATGGAGAAGGGGACAAAGAAAGCGTGCAACTACGCTGGAGAGAGAGAGAGAGATAAAGAGAGAGAGCCGGTCGGTCGTTCCGTGAGATTAGCCCCATTTCCCCCATTTCTGCTTCATCATATGTTGCTTAGCCTATTTATGTTGTGTTGGGTCGGTTCGTTCGGGTTCGGAGGGGTCAAAAAAGTTAACTAGGAGTTGCCTTATTGATAAACGACCTCAAAATGCGGATTTTATGGCTCAGATAGCTTCGTTAGGTGATTTGGGACTTAGGAGTATGTTCGGAATGAAGTTTTGATGTCCGTTGAAGAATTGGGCTTGAATTGGCGAAAGTTAGTTTTTGGCGATTTCCGGCCGACAGTGGAAAATAGGCTATCGGGGTCGGAATGGGATTTCGGAAGTTGGAGCAGGTTCGTAATGTCATTTTTGATATGTGTGCAAATTTTCAGGTCAATCAGATGTGTTTTGGTTGGTTTCGGCATCATTGGCGAAATTTAGAAGTTTCAAAGTTCATAAGCTTGAATTTGATGTAATTTTGGTGTTTCGTGTTGTTTTTGGTGTTCGAAGGCTCGACTAAGTTTGAATGACGATATGGGGTGTGTTGGTAGGATTGATTGAGGTGCCGGGGGCCTCGGGTGTATTTCGGATGCTCAAACAGGCACTTTTTGGCCTTAAGAAGTGTGTTGTTTTCTAGTGTTTTAGCAGCTATGAATTCTTAAATGCGATCACGTGGACTCATCCGCGATTGCGTAGAGTAAAAGAGTGGGGCGGGAATTTTGTTATATGCGATCGCGTGGTTAGGATTGCGATCACATATGTTGGTCAGGTAGAGCAGTGCGACTGCGTAGAGGTTCTCAGGCGCATGTATGGGATGGAGAGTTGTTCTATTCGATCGCTTCTGTTGGTATGCGATCACATAGAGTGGGCTGGTCTGTGCACCGTGAACGCATCCCTATTTATGCGATCGCACTGAAGGGGGCGTACGTGCTGGGCAGAATGTTTTTAAGCCCAATATTGCGAAATTTTCATCACTTTCCTCCATTGTTAAACGGGTTGAGATCTATTTGAGAGGGTTTGAAGAAGAAATCAAATGGGCTCACTTGGAGGTAAGGTTCCAACTTCATAACTCATTTCTATATCGTTTTCTAAGAAATTTAACTGGAAAATTGTTGAAATTAAACCCAAATTTGGGGAAGATAAGTGTATGGAATTTGGAACTTTCTTTTGAGGATTTGAGTGGGCAATTGTGGTCCGATTCTAGTGTTCTTAGTATGTATAGAATCGTGGGAGGATGAGGATTCTAGTGATGTAAATTTTATCAAATTCCGAGACGTGGGCCCAGGGCTCGGGTTTGGCCGAATTTCGAGAATTTTGTATAAATTGATAGTTTTCAATTGGGTTGTGTTCTTTTAGCGTATATTGATGATGTTAATCTAGTTTTGGTTAGATTCAGAGCAAACGGGAGCCAATTTGAGGGGCAAGAGCATCGCGGATTAGTATTGTGGCCCGGTAGAGGTAAGTAATGGTTCTAAATCTTGTCCTGAGGGTATGAAACCCCGAACTTCATACTTCTCACTGTTTTTAGAATGACGCACATGTTGGATAACGAGTATGTGGCGTGCACTGATTTTTGGATTGGACTTGGTCCTCTCTGTGGCAACTATTGAGTTGCATATTTTACTCTAAATCATATGTTCAATTGTGTTCTAAAAACTATTGCTATATTTGGGCTATAAGCCATGTTTGTGGCCTCGTGCCGACTTGTTTAGACCCCTTGGGGGATTTTTACTACTATTTCGTCATTGTTGATTTATGATTTATACTCAGTCATGTTGTGCTTAACTGTTTTTGAAACGCAGCCTTATTTACACTATTTTGAGATATAAAATGATATTTTGGGTCGAGTACCCCGTTTTATTGTTACGCCCGAGGGGCTTTTGAGAGGTTCTGACTGAGTGAGGCCGAGGGCCTGATTGTGAGGATAGGATACGCCACGAGGTGGCTTGATATTAGCGCTTAGGCTGAAGGAGCCCCTCCGGAGTCTGTACACACCCCTAGTGAGAGCAGGTACCTACTGAGTGCTTAGTGCCGAGTGCCGAGTGATGAGTGATTGGGAGGCATGAGTGACAGTGAGGTTGCCCGAGGGGCTGATACTAAGTGGCTGTGAGGTGCTGAGTGATGTTCTGCCCGAGAGGCGATTTATGATTCATGTTTCGCCCGAGTGTCTACTTATGAGTTATCCCATTTTTACACTAAATCTTACGGTCATTTTTTTAAAATTTTTGAAACTGTTGGAAAAACACATTTTTCAAAGGGTTTTTCTGAAGTTGGTTTTAAGGCATGATGATTTCATATATCTATGTATATACTGTTGGAAAGAAAGGTTGTGCATATTGTGAACTGATAATATTGATTTTTATGTGTTTTTTGCCGCTTAGACTTGATTTATCCTCATTATTACTGAGTTGGCGTACTCACATTACTCCCTGCACCCCTGTGTGCAGATTGAGGTGCAGATACCGAGCGTTAGCCATCTATTCCGTGCGGAGCCGGAGTTCAGGATATAGAGGTAGCTGTTCAGCGCCGCAACATCTCTATTTTTCCGTTCTTTTGTTGTATCTAGTTATTCGTTCGAAGATTTTGTAATATAATAGTAGACTTGTTGGTATATTTCTTAGATACTCATGACCTGTTGACTCCAGATTTTGGGGGATGGTTTAGACTATTTAGCTGTTTATCTGGCCTAATGAATTCAGTAATTCTATATACTTTATGAAATATGAAATTGGTTGGGATTTTAGAAAGAAAATGTAATTATGTGATTGTTGGCTAGTCTAGTTCCATGATAGGCGCCATCACGGCCGGATTAGGATTTGGGGCCGTGACATAGAGAGAGAGGATTCCGGTGAAATGAAATCTAATACGGTCTAGTGGCATTTGGGTCATCTCTTGGGCTGAATTGGTCTAGGCTCTGCTAAGGTCAATTAATTTTGAAGTGGGCTTTGCGATGGATAACTTTTGGGTTTGTTTGATTTTCAATTCTTTCTTTACTCATTTCTCTTGGGCTTCTACATTTAAATCAAATAACCTTATTATATAATAATAAGTGTATAATAATGATAAATTAATAATATTAAAATAGTAGTAATATTAGTAGCAATGAGAGAGTACCAAAATTATAAGAGCATTGACATCAATAATAATAATAATAATCATATAATAGTAGTAGTAATAATAAAAATAATAATATAGTAAATAATAATAGTAATAGAAATTTAACAACAACAACAACAACAACAATAATAATAATAATAATAATAATAATAATAATAATAATAACAATAATAATAATAATAATATATAATAATAATAATAATAATAATAGTAAATGGAAAATAGTACTGAAAAATAAAGTATGTGATGTATTAATGACGTAGAAGTTCAAGGAAATTAATTGGAAGAAATGAGGGACAAAATTGGATGTCAACAACTGCCCCTCTTTGATCGGAGACGAAAGAAATTGACATAGTAACCAATTTTGTTCAAACCATCAAGTGTGGTTTGATTGAACTGATGTGGATGTTGGGAAGATTGTGCGTACAAAGGGGTTATAGGAAAGTTATGGATAAATAATGTATTGGGAAAGTTATGGCCGCACCCTGGTTTTGAGTTGCTTACATATCTCGGGCTTCACGAGAATCAGGACATATGTAGTTCGAGAGAATTTTAAATTTATAATTAGGAATCAAAAATTGACTCGAATCTTGAACATGCTGGCCCTGTGTCGAATTTTGGGGACATTGGGTGTTATGGTGTAACGATGCGGTAGGTCGATTTGAGAGTTAGCACCCCGATCCCCTAATAACTACTTTCCCCATGTCTATTTCTGCTTTTGGAACTTGTTGGAACGTTGGGTGGTGGAATTCGGAGAGTTTTTGGACACATAGTCCTTATATGTGAGTTTAAACTTTAGAAATCAGACCGTAGTTAGAACTGTGGGAAGACGGGTCCGGAATGGGATTCCATCGACTCCGTTAGCTCCGTTGGGTGATTTCGGAGTTAGGAGCGTGTTCAGAATGTGCTTTCGAGGTCTATAGTAGATTTAGTCTTGAATTGATGGAAGTTAGAATTTTGGCGATTTAGGCCGATAGGTGGAATTTTGATATCGGGCTCGAAATGGAATGCTCAACGGGTGATTTTTTTGAACTTGAAAAATAGTTGAACCATTTCTTGTTCTGGTGTCTCGCACCTGCGATTGATTTTCTACAGGTGTGGACACGCAGGTGCGGAAGAGGGGCTCGCAGGTGCGGACTTGGTCAAGTCAACCAGTCTCGCAGGTGCGGTAGAGATTCCGCAGGTGCGGAGCCGCAAATGTTGCCAATTGACCGCAGATGCGGCCCCGGGCCTTTTAGTAGGTTTTCGCACCTGCGATGGATATTCCGCAGGTTCGGGACCGCAGGTGCGGTCCAAGGGGCGAAGGTGCTGAAATCGCTGGGCGGTTATATCAGATTCGAGAGCTTGAATTTCATAACTTCTAAAATCATGTGGAGCTCGGGTGTAGGCGATTTGGAGTGAGTTTTGAGGAAAATGTTCATAGGTAACAATTCCTAATCCTATTCCCTTTGTATATCATTAATTTATAATAATTTCTTCCATGCAATTAAGGGATTTAGGTGAAAAATCATGCAAATGGGAAGAAGTTTACCCAATTAGGAAATCCGAGGGTTTATTAGGATTTTGTCGTCGGTTTCGATGATTCTTGTTCGTGTGAGTTCTTGAGTGAATGGGTGTTTTAAATTTGTAATTTTCACTTGATTTTGAGGCATGGGCCCGGGGGACTTTTTAGGCGATTTTCCTAATTTCGCGTATTAGCTTCGAACTTATTAGCTATTTTGATTCCTTAAAGTGATATTTACATTATGCAATCGAATTGAATAGATTTGGGCCATTCGGAGTCGGATACTCGTGGCAAGAGCGTGGTTTTGAGTTGAGTAGCGCAGTCGAGGTAAGTGACTTGCCTAACTCTGTGTTGGGGACTTTCCCTAGGATATTTTAATACTGTTCTATGTTGTTTGGGCGCCGTGTGCGTGAGGTGACAAGTAAATACACGGGCCATTGTTGCTAAAACTCCATTTTTTCCTCCGTGACTTAAATCATTTCACTCCTATTTCACTAATTCATGTATCGACTATGTAGTTTAGATTAGGAAATAGCACGCCTACCTGTTTTACTTGAACTTCTCCCTAGTTATTACTATGTGTACCATGTTTTAGGTAGTTTTATCCATATTTTTGCCTGTGATTTTTCCTGAACTGTTTTAAATAAAAATTGTATTTGGTATTTGTACTACATTGCATATTTAAATTGGGACCACGGACGAGATTCCGAGAGCTTTCCCTCTGTACTGCATTGCATATTTAAATTGGGACTGCGGACGAGATTCCGGGAGCTTTCCCCTTGTACTGCATAGCATATTTAAATTGGGACTACGAACGAGATTCCGGGAGCTTCCCCCTGTACTGCATTGCATATTTAAATTGGGACTGCGGACGAGATTCCGGGAGCTTTCCCCTTGTACTGCATAGCATATTTAAATTGGGACTACGAACGAGATTCCGGGAGCTTCCCCCTGTACTGCATTGCATATTTAAATTGGGACTACAGACGAGATTCCAGGAGATTTCCCCCTGTACTGCATTGCATACTTGTTACTGTGATATATGCTTTGCTGAGCCGAGGGCTCCCTGTTATTATTTTCTTTTAGCTCATTGTTCCTACTGATTTTCCTTAGCTTATTATATCTCTCTGTTCATATTTTATATTATTTTACTATAAAAATCCAGTAGAGCCTTAACCTGACCTCGTCATTATTTGACTGGGGTTAGGCTTGGCACTTACTGGGTACCAAATTATGGTGTACTCATGCCCTTTCCTGCACATGTTTTTCGTGTGCAGATCCATGTACCAACGATCAGTTTGGTGGCTAGTAGTCCGAGCAGCGGTGTAACGACCCGACCAGTCGTTTTGCATTATCGGACCCCGTTCCCCTAAATAAAACTTCCCATAGCGGCTTATTGTGATTTATGACTTGTGGGGGCGGGTGGTCTGGGATTCAGAAATGTTTAGAGCAATATTGGAACACTTGGTTCCTTAAGGTTGGCCTTTAAGGCCAAGTTTGACTTCGGACAACATTTTGAGCAAACGACCTCAGAATCGAGTTTCGACGATTCCGGTAGCTTCGTATGATGATTTCAGACCTGGTCGTATATTCGGAATGGGTTTTGGATGAACTGGGAGTGGTTCGACGCCCAATATTGAAATAAGAATATCCTTAAGTTAATATTGTGGTTTGGGACGTGTAATTTGTGTTATCAAGGTCCGAACGGAATTTTGAGACCGGAAATAGTTCCGTTATGTCATTTATGACTTGCCTGCAAAATTTTGGTATTATTCCGAGTAGTATAGGTCGATTCGGTGCATTGTCAGAGAATTCTAGAACTTTAAGTTCAAAGTTTGATTCAATTTGGTTATGGGGTCGAATTCTTAGTTTCATTGTTGTTTTTCACCTTCTGAAAATTTGAGCGAGTCCGTATCATGAATACAGACTTGCCAGTGCCTTTGGACGGGGTCCCGAGGGGCTCGGGTGAGTTTCGGACCCCTCGGAGCTAATTTCAAAACACCAGAAATTGTCCAGTTTCCTTCTTTGCGATCGCAGATGGGTTACTGCTTTCGCAAAGAAGGAACTGGGCAGGGGTGGTGAATGCCCTGTGCGTTCGCACAAAGGGCACCATGATCGCGATGGGTTGGGATCCTGACCCAGTGCGATCGCACACCCCCACCCGCGTTCACACAGAGCCCAGCCTTTGGGCCAGCCCAACTACTCTTTACCCTGTGCGTTCGCAGGGCTCTCTCTGCGTTCGGATAGAAGGCCCATGAGGGCCTGGTCATTTAAAGATCTACGATCGCATTTCCCAGGCTGCGATCGCATAGAGGAGACCACTGGGCAGTGTATTCTTATAGCGGGATTTAATTCATTTCCCTCATCTTCTTCTTCTTCCTTGGGACGATTTTCAGCATTCAAGAGAGGCAAACGACCGAGTTATTGAAGGTAAGTGAATTCTACCCTAATATTAGTTTCATGCATGGATTACAAGGTAAATTAACTACCTAATTAGTGAAAAATTAAGGATTTGAGGTAGTAACCTAGGGCTTTTGAAAATGTAGAAAATTACCCGTCAATTGGCTATGAAATCAAGTAAAAATAATGTATTAATGATCCTTAGGCTATGAGTGAGTGTTTCCTTCGAGAATTTTTGGAATACGAGCATGCGGGCCCGGGGTTGGATTTTACGATTTCTTCAAGAATGATGAATTTGGATAAGTAGTAGAAGAATTTTATGCTTTGAGTATAATATGATATATTTGTATAACATTTGGCTAGTTTCGAGTCTGTGGGTGTCGATTTTGGAGTTTCGGGCGCGTTCTTGACTCGGAAAGTAGGTTCGACACGAGGTGAGTCTCCTTTCTAACCTTGTAAGAGGGAACTGTCCCCCTAGGTGCTTTAATGACTATGTGCTAATGTTTGTGGGGGCTACGTACGCGCAAAGTGATGAGAGTCCATACGTAGCGGCTATTGTTGTTATGTTTGGGCAGTTAGGCCTACACCATGCCTTATGTTTTTTCCTTGAAATGAACTATATGCTTAGTGAATTAATGTTACGTGCGGCTTGTTTCCCTGAAATCATGGAATTTAAGTAATTTTAAGTAATTGTTCACGAAAAGTAATTTATAAAGAAAAATTGTGTGGATTGTGTGTGCATGTGACCGCTTCGCAATTTACATTCCGCGAGCGAAATGTTATTTCCCCCACTCTCATGAGAGTGGGCCGTACGACACGACGAGATTGAAAGATATATACTATGGATTGGGCCGTTCGACTCTCGGCAGTGCACAAATATGAACATTATGATGGCTCAAGCCGGTTGTCCTTATCTTGTATGCGCATGTTAAATTGTTAATGATTCCTTTTTATGGATTTTGAGTGGTCAGATATATTTTTAAAGGAAAGAAAAGAATAATAGAAATTGTACATTTACTTCTAGTATTTATTTGAATTACTGTCATTTTTAATGTTTACTACTTTTATCATCCTTGTATGTCTGTTACTGATATTATATCTTATTAATCATTCTATTGGACCTTAATGAGTGTCAAGTCGACCTCTCGTCACTAGATCTTCTAGGTTAGGGGAGATACTCACTGGGTACATAGTTGTTTATATACTCATGCTACGCTTCTGTACTTAATTGTACAAGGTTCTCAGGCTGGTGCATCTGGTTATCAGACCGGAGTTCAATTCTGATCGTAGTTGGACCTAACTTCACGGTGAGCTGCTTCTCCTGATGATCCTCGGCAGCACCATGGAGTTTTCTTGTGCTTATTTCCCGTCTATTTCTTTCAGACAGTGGGACTGTATATTATATCTTTTGTATATTCTGTTAGTATGCCCGTAGGACTTGTGACACTAGTTCCTGGCACACACGTAGTGGTTATTTTGGTTTGCAGGTCTGTATATATATATATATTGGCTCACTCCTCTTTATGGTTGCTTTTGGTTAAAAATGGCTTACTATCTTTTTCAATTAATGTTTTGAACTTTAAAACTTGGCATGTGTTGGGATGTTTACTCAAATATGGAAAAAATCCTTAGTAATCTGAGTGTGGGCTTGCCTAACCCCGGAGTTGGGCGCCATCATGACCTGAGTTAGTATTTTGGGTCGTGAACACATGGTATTAGAGCACTAGGTTCACGTAGGTCTCACAAGTCACGGGCAAACCTAGTAGAGTCTTGTGGATTGGTATGGAGACGTCTGTACTTATCTTCGGGCAAACCTAGTAGAGTCTTGTGGATCGGTATGGAGACGTCTGTACTTATCTTCGGGAGGCTATGGGACGAGGGCATCCCCGAGCTATTCCAGTTGTACCACCACTGGAGGATCCTACTATAGAGGAGCAGGGTGAGGTGCCCCCACCAGATCCTTCTCCAATGGACTTTATGACGGCGCCACCAGGAGATCATGGGCCGTATGATGCGGTTTATGGACACCATGTCCCAGACTAGTTTATTTCCAGCAGATCCTGCCATATATCAGGCGGGAGGGGGGCCCAGACTCCTACCTCCCATGCTGCAGGTCAGGCAGCAACATTACATCATACCCCGGGTACACTGCCCGTGGGTGGGGTCCAGCCTGTAGCAGCAACACCTGAGCCTAGACCAGCTGCGAAAGGCGATCCACAGAAGTTATTAGATAGATGGACTCAATTGCATCCTCCAGTCTTCGAGGGTGAGCGAAGCGAGGATGCCCAGGATTTTGTTGATAGGTGCAGGGATAGGCTGCACAATATGAGGATATTAGAGTCCCATGGAGTGGACTTCACTACCTTCCAGCTAGAGGGTAGAGCTCGCAGATGGTGGAAGTCCGATATTCTGAGCAGGCCAGTCGTCAGGCCACCTAAAGGTGGGGGACAGGTTGGCAGGGGTCATCCTAGAGGTGAGGCCAGTCAGGGGGAGGTCAGCCAACTCCTGTTCATTCTGTCGGGGCTCAGTCTTCCGGTGCTCCAGCTAGATTCTATGCTGTTCCGGCCAGATCAGATGCAGTGGCCTCAGACGCCGTGATCACATGTATTATTACAGTATGTGGTAGAGAGGCATCAGTGTTATTTGATCCAGGGTCCACTTATTCCTATGTTTTAGTCTTATTTTCTCATTTTTTGGATGTCCCTCGTGAGTCCTTGGGTTCTCCTATATGTGTGTCCACTCCTTTGGACGATTGTGTGGTGGTAGACCTGGTTTACCGGTTCTGTATGGTTACATTCTGTGGGTTCGAGACTCGAGCGGATATCTTATTGCTTGACATGGTTGATTTCGAGATTATTTTAGGCATGGATTGGCTATACCCTTATCATGCCTTGCTAGATTGCCATTCCAAGACAGTTACTTTAGCCATGCCAGAGTCACCTAGGCTGGAGTGGAGAGGTTCCTCAGTTAGTGTAGCCAGCCGAGTTATTTCATTCCTGAAGGCTCGACATATGGTCGAGAAGGGTTGTCTGGCCTACCTTGCTTATGTGCGCGACGCCATCGCCGAGTCTCTGTTGATTTATTCAGTGCCAGTTATTCGGGAGTTTGCTGATGTATTTCCTTCGCACCTTCCGGGCATGCCTTCGGATCGTGATATTGATTTCTGCATTGATTTAGCTCCAGGAACCCAACCTATATCTATTCTTCCGTACCGTATGGCTCCGAAAGAGTTGAAGGAGTTGAAGGAGCAGCTTGAGGATTTGTTGGCTAAGGGGTTCATCCGAACGAGTGTATCGCCGTGGGGTGCTCCAGTTCTATTCGTGTAGAAGAAGGATGGGTCCATGCGGATGTGTATTGATTACCTCCAGTTGAACAAAGTCACCATTAAGAACAAGTATCCTTTGCTGCACATCGATGATTTGTTTGAACGGTTGCAGGGTGCTAGGGTGTTTTCTAAGATTGATTTGAGATCAGGATATCATCAATTGAGGATTTGGGCCTCAGATGTCCCGAAGACAGCTTTTCGCACGAAGTATGGCCATTATGAGTTCCTGGTATGTCCTTTTGTTTGACTAATGCCCCAGCAACATTCATGGACTTGATAAATAGGGTGTTCAAGACGTATATTGATTCCTTTGTCATCGTATTCATTGATGACATTTTTATTTACTCATGTAGCTGGGGGAGCACGAGAAGCATTTGAGAGTTGTGCTCCAGACTTTGCGAGAACAAAAGCTATATGCTAATTTCTCCAAGTGTGAGTTCTGGTTGGATTCCGTGGCATTCTTGGGGCATGTGATATCCGGAGAGGGTATCAAGGTTGATCCTCAGAAGGTTGAGGCGGTTCAGAGTTGGTCGCGTCCTACTTTAGATACAGAGGTCAGGAGCTTTTTGGTCCTAGCAGGCTATTACTGCCGATTTGTGGAGGGGTTCTCTTCTATTGCAGCTCCATTTACTAGATTTACTTAGAAGAATGCCCCGTTCAGATGGTCTGACGAGTATGAGGCGAGCTTTTAGAAGCTCAAGACAACATTGACCTCATCACTAGTTCTGGTATTGCCTTCCGGTTCTGGTATGTATACAGTATATTGCGACGTTTCACGCGTTGGTTTGGGGGTGTGTGTTGATGCAGGAAGGGAGAGTTATTGCTTATGCTTCACGCCAGCTGAAGGTTCATGAGAAGAATTACCCTGTGCATGATTTAGAGTTGGCGACGATTGTGCATGCTCTTAAGTTTTGGAGGCACTACTTGTATGGGGTATCCTGTGAGGTTTATACAGACCACCGTAGCTTGCAGCAATTGTTCAAGCAGAGGGATCTTAATCTGAGGCAGCGCAGATGACTTGAGTTGTTGAAGGATTATGATATTACCATTCTTTATCACCCGGGCAAGGCAAATGTGGTAGCAGATGCTTTGAGCAGGATGGCGGAGAATATAGGTAGCTTGGCTTATATTGTAGGAGAGGGGAGACCTCTAGACTTGGACATTCAGTCCTTGGCTAATCGCCTGGTGAGATTAGACCTTTCAGAGCCTCGTTGAGTCCTTGTACATGTGGTCGCTCAGTCTTCATTATTGGGGGATCTCAAGGCTAGACAGTATGATGATCCGTGTTTGGTAGAGCTACGACAAACAGTGGTTCAGGGTAGGGCCAAGGAGGTTACTATTGGCGAGTATGGTGTTATGAGACTTCAGGGCCACTTATGTGTTCCTAATGTTGATGGCCTGAGGGAGAGGATCTAGAGGAGGCACACAGTTCTCGGTATTCTGTTCATCCTGGTGCTACGAAGATGTATCGTGATTTGAAGCAGCATTACTGGTGGAAGCGGATGAAGAAGGAAATTTTGGAGTATGTGGCTAGGTGCCTTAATTTCCAACAGTTTAAGTATGAGCACCAGAGGCCAGGAGGCCTACTTCAGCACATGCCCATTCCGGAGTGGAAGTGGGAACGCATCACGATGGACTTCGTGGTTGGGTTGCCTCGGACTTTGCGGAAGGTTGACGCGGTTTGGGTCATTGTGGATAGATTGACCAAATTGGCGCATTTCATTCCAGTGGCTACTACATATACTTCTGAGAGGTTGGCACAGATCTACATTCGGGAGATAGTCCGGTTGCGCGGTGTGCCGGTATCCATTATATCAGATCGAGGTCCTCAGTTCACCTCGCACTTCTGGAGAGCAGTGCATAGTGAGATGGGTACCCAGATAGACCTCAGCACATCATTTCACCCTCAGACTGATGGTCAGTCGGAGAGTACAGTTCAGATATTGGAGGACATGCTCAGGGCATGTGTGATTGACTTTGGAGGTCAGTGGGATTGCTTACTATAATAGTTATCAATCCAGCATTGAGATGGCACCATTTGAGGTTTTGTATGGTCGGCGATGTCGTTCTCCTATCGGGTGGTTTGAGCCTGGCGAGGCTAAGCTATATGGAACCGACCTGGTGAGGGATGTCTTGGAGAAAGTGAAGTTGATCCAGGAGAGGCTCCGAACAACACAGTCCAGACAGAAAAGTCACGCGGATCAGAGGGCGCGTGATGTATCATTTATGGAGGGAGAAAGGGTCATGTTGAAAGTCTCGCCTATGAAGGGTATTATGAGGTTTGGTAAGAAGGGAAAGTTAAGCTCGAGGTTTATAGGCCCCTTCGAGGTGTTGAGGCGAGTTGGGGAGGTTGCTTATGAGCTGGCCTTACCTCCTAGTTATCAGGAGTTCATCCAGTTTTTCATGTATCTATGCTCCGAAGGTACCACGCCGACTTCTCTCACGTGGTTGATTTCAGCACTATTCAGTTGGATGAGAGGTTGGGCTACGAGGAGGAGCCAATTGCTATTATTGATAGACAAGATCGCCAGTTGAGGTCCAAGAGAGTTTCTGCCGTAAAGGTCCAGCGGAAGGGCCAACCAGTTGAGGAGGCAACCTGGGAGTCTGAGGAGGGCATGCGGAGCATATATCCACACTTATTCAGCTATGATTCTAGAATCGTTCGAGTACGAACGTTTGTTTCAGAGGTGTAGAATGTAACGACCCGACCGGTCATTTTGCGTTATCGAACCCCATTCCCCTAAATGAAACTTCCCATAGCGACTTATTGTGATTTATTACTCGCGGAGGCGGGTGGTACGAGATTCATAAATGTTTAGAGAAATATTAGAACACTTGGTTCCTTAAGGTTGGCCTTTAAGGCCAAGTTTGACTACGGTCAACATTTTGAGAAAACGACCTCGGAATCGAGTTTCGACGATTCCGGTAGCTTCGTATGGTGATTTCGGACCTGGGCGTATGTCCAGAATGGGTTTTGGATGACCCGGGAGCGGTTCGGCGTCCAATATCGAAATAAGAATTTCCTTAAGTTAATATTGTGGTTTGGGAAGTGTTTTTGTGTTATCGAGGTCCGAACAAAATTCGAGATCGGGAATTGTTCCGTTATGTCATTTATGACTTGCCTGCAAAATTTGGTGTCATTCCGAGTAGTATAGGTCGGTTCGGCGCGTTGTTAGCGAATTTTAGAATTTTAAGTTCAGAATTTGATTCAATTTGGTTTTGGGGTCGAACTCTTAGTTTCATTGTTGTTTTTCACATTGTGAAAATTCGACCTAGTCCGCATCATAAATACAGACTTGCCAGTGCCTTTGGACGGGGTCCCGAGGGGCTCGGATGAGTTTCAGATACCTCGGAGCTAATTTCAAAACACCAGAAATTCCAGGTCTGGTTTCCTTCTCTGCAATCGCGGATGGGTTACTGCGTTCGCAAAGAAGGAAGTGGGCAGGGGTGGTGAATACCCTGTGCGTTCGCACAAAGGGCACCGCGATCGCGATGGGTTGGGCTCCTGACCCAGTGCGATCGCACACCCCCAACCGCGTTCGCACAGAGCCCAGCCTATGGGCCAGCCCATCTACTCTTTACCCTGTGCATTCGCAGGGCTCTCTCCGCGTTCGCATAGAAGGCCCATGAGGGTCTGGTCATTTAAAGCTCTACGATCGCACTGCCCAGGCTGCGATCGCATAGAGGAGACCACTGGGCAGTGTGTTTTTATATAGGTATTTAATTCATTTCCCTCATCTTCTTCTTCTTCCTTGGGATGATTTTCAACATTCAAGAGGGGAAAACGACCTAATTATTGAAGGTAAGTGAATTCTACCCTAATATTAGTTTCATGCATGGATTACAAGCTAAATTTACTACCTAATTAGTGAAACATTAAGGATTTAGGGTAGTAACCTAGGGCTTTTGAAAATGTAGAAAATTACCCGTCAATTGGCTATGAAATCAAGTAAAAATCATGTTTTAATGATCCTTAGGCTATGAGTGAGTGTTTCCTTCAAGAATTTTTTGGAATCCGAGCATGCGGGCCCTGGGTTAGATTTTAGGATTTCTTCAAGAATGATGAATTTGGCTAAGTAGTACAAGAATTTCATGCTTTGAGTATAAATTGATATATTTGTATAACATTTGGCTAGTTTCGAGTCCGTGGGTGTCGAGTTTGGAGTTTCGGGCGCGTTCTTGACCCGGAAAGTAGGTTTGACACAAGGTGAGTCTCCTTTCTAACCTTGTAAGAGGGAACTGTCCCCCTAGGTGCTTTAAATGACTCTGTGCTAATGTTTGTGGGGGCTACGTACGCACAAAGTGATGAGAGTCCGTCGTAGCGACTATTATTGTTATGTCTGGGTAGTTAGGCCTACACCATGCCTTATATTTTTTTGCTTGAAATGAACTATATACTTAGTGAATTAATGTTACGTGCGGATTGTTTCCCTGAAATCATGGAATTTAAGTAATTTTAAGTAATTGTTCACAAAAAGTAATTTATAAAGAATAATTGTGTGGATTGTGTGTGCATGTGACCTCTTCACAATTTAAATTCCGGGAGCGAAATTTTATTTTCCCCACTCTTATGGGAGCGGGTCGTACGCCACTGAGAGATTGAAAGATATATATTATGGTTCGGGCCGTTCGACCCTCGGCAGTGCACTGATATGATCATTATGATGGATCAGGCCGGTAGTCCTCATCGTGTATGCGCATGTTAAATTGTTAATGATTCCTTTTTATGGATTTTTAGTGGTCAGATGTATTTTTAAAGGAAAGAAAAGAATAATGAAGCAGAAATTGTACATTTACTTCCAGTATTTATTTGAATTACTGTCAATTTTAATGTTTACTGCTTTTATCATCCTTGTATGTCTGTTACTGATATTGTATCTTATTAATCATTTTGTTGGACCTTAGTGAGTGTCAAGTCGACCTCTCGTCGCTACTTCTTCGAGGTTAGGCGGGATACTCACTGGGTAAATATTTATTTATGTAGTCATGCTACGCTTCTGTACTTAATTGTACAGGTTTTGAGGCTGGTGCATCTGGTTATCAGACCGGAGCTCGATTCTGATCGTAGTTGGACCTGAATTCACGGTGAGCTACTTCTCATGACGATCCTCGGCAGCACCATAGAGTTTTCTTTTGCTTATTTCCCGTCTATTTCTTTCAGACATTTGGACTGTATATTATATCTTTTTTATATTCTGTTAGTATGCCCGTAGGACTTGTGACACTAGTTCCTGGCACACACGTAGTGGTTATTTTGGTTTGCGGGTCTGTATATATGTATATATTGGCTCACTCCTCTTTACGACTGCTTTTGGTTAAAAATGGCTTACTATTTTTTTCAATTAATGTTTTGAACTTTAAAACTTGGCACGTGTTGGGATGTTTACTCAAATATGGGAAAAAATCCTTAGTAATCTGAGTGTAGGCTTGCCTAACCCCGGTGTTGGGTGCCATCACGACCTGAGTTAGTATTTTGGGTCATGACAAGCAGCTTCTAGGAGACCGAAAGGTAATTCTGCCGCGTCCCCAGAGTTCTTCGAGTCACCTTCCATTCCAGACTTAGATAGATTTTCATGTTAATTTCCTTATGTAGTATAGAGCTATTTTGAGACAGAGCTTGTGACTAAAGTGATATTCCGGGTTTTGGGAAAGTTGTATTTTTTATGGTCCAAATGGAGTTGTTTCATTGTAGACTCACTTATTTCGTCTTTATTTTTATTGCTTTTATATAATATGTGTTTCCGCAATTAGGCTTACCAAGTCGTAGAGACTAGGTGCCGTCACGATGCCTTCGGAAGGGAAATCGGGTCGTGACATATGGTTAAGGAGAAAGAGTTTGAACTTGTTTGGAGTTTCGGTTATGGACACTGGATTTTCAAGAGTCAAGCAGAGTGAAGTTCGAAAGCAGACCCTTGACCTTTGTTGGAGAGTTTGGCTTCTTTATCCAATAAATTGCCCTAGTTCACTGCTAAGGAATAGTTCCACGTTGTGCTATATTTCCTGCAGTGCTTGAAAATGCTAAGAAAATTCGTTAAGAAATAAGATGCAATATTCCATAAAAAATAATATTATGATTATAATTTTTAGGCAACGATTCATGAGAAATACGAATTTATTGGGAAAACTTATAAAAATATAATGGCATATGAAAATTTAGCTTATGAAAATAAATACGTTTGGCAATGATTTATGAAAGATGATATGTTTCGCAATGCTTATGCAAGCGGGACCACTTGGATCGAAATAGATTAATGTCTTGTGTGAGAGAGGATTAGCTCTATGTCCTATTTGAAGGCGGACGACCATGATATGTTCCATTTGAGGGCGAATGGACCCAATATAACCTATTTGAGGGTGTATAGACCGGATATATCCTATTTGAGGGCTGATGAAACCGATATATCCTATTTGAGGGCGGATGAAACCAAAATATCCTATTTGAGGGAGGATATACCCGATAGATCCTATTTGAGGGAGGATATACCCGATAGATCCTATTTGAGGACGGATAGACCCGATATATCCTATTTGAGGGCGGATAGACCCGATATATCCTATTTGAGGGCGGATAGACCCGATATATCCTATTTGAGGGCAGATAGACTCGATATATCCTATTTGAGGGCGGATGGACCCGATATATCCTATTTGAGGGCAAATGGACATGATATATCCTATTTGAGGGCAGATAGAATCGATAAATCCTATTTGAGGGAGGATGGACCCGATATGTCCTATTTGAGGGCGGATGAACCCGATAAATCTTATTTGAAGGCGGATGGATTCGATATATCCTATTTGAGGGTGGATCGACCCGATATATCCTATTTGAGGGCGGATAGACCCGTATATCCTATTTGAATGTGGACAAGCCTGAAATGTGCTGCTTGATTTATAATTACAAATATTGGTGTGATGTAGTGCAAAGAGTTTGATATGGTACATAAAGCTTGATCTGGTGCCAGAGTTATAATAATGATATTCAGGGTGCGATGCAAAGAGCTTGGTGCAGTAACAAATATCTATGGTGCGGAGAGCTTGGTGCAGTAACGAATATCTATGGTGCGGAGAGCTTGATGCAGTGACTTTATAGAAGAAAATATTCAAATGAGTGATGCCAAAAACTCGGGAATTTGCATGCTGAAGTCTATTATTAGTAAATTCATGTATTCAAAGAAAAGCATAAGTTTCAAAATACAATTTGCATTGACTCCGCTTGATTTGTTTCTTCATCTTGCAACTTCTGACTTGATGCTGAGCTTCTAAAATAGTGTGCAATATCATTCAAGAATAGCTAAAGGTTGCCCATGCATTACTCAAAGAGAGCTGTCAATATAAAAGAAAATGGTTGCCTTGCATGGAACACCAATGTTTTGGCATTGAATCTGCAACTATATTGCTATAGCATTTCAAACTTGCTGATGCGAAGATGACTAGAATTTAGCTAAAAAATATGACTTCTACTTTGCCGAATAATGAGAATCCTTCTGTGAAATCTGCCCCAGTTTGGGTTTTGGGGGAAATAAAATTTTATTATGTTGAGACCGAATCCATGCCTACGTATCCTCTCTTAAACTGTCACGACCAAAAATTACAGGCCATGATGGCACCTAACTCGACCAGCTAGATAGGACAACTAACAATAGATACAAGACAAAAGAATATATAAGAAACTAAAATAGGATTGTCTGAATTTTTACATATTTACCCAAGAAATGGTAGTACGAATCATGAGCTTCTAGGATTCAGAATTTACAAAGCTAATACAAATGATCACACGATCTGTTTGAAAACTACATGAACAGATTTATAATGTCTAAAACTACCAAGGACAAGTGGCAGCTTCTATCCAGAATACACGAACATCTTCAGGGTCAGCTCCCGACTTCTTCAGCAGCTCCGCTCCAATAGTCTGCACGGAGTGTGCAGAAGTGCAGTATCAGTACAACCGACCCTATGTACTGGTAAGTATCTTGTCTAACCTCGTCGAAGTAGTGACGAGGCTTTTTAGTTAAAAGATGCTTATTGATAACACAGTAATGTATACTAGCAATAGAAGTATATCACATTATAATAGAATAGAGTACATGACACGACTGTATAGAGCAATAACAAAGTACCCGAATGAATCATAATTTAACAGTTTCCAGCATCTCGACCAACCCTTTCATGAGAACGAAAACCCATGAACCACAATAAATCACCTCAAAACTTTCATAGTGTGAGAGAAGCACTCAAGACATCAAATATAATGGCACGACAACACCCTTCGTGCATTTATATCATCCTCACAATACATGCGTAAAATAGTACCAGCAAAATGATATAAATACCGATAATGGAAATGACAAGGATAGAAGTATGCAAGCAGTATTAATGAACGAGAATGTACATAAGACCATCGGTAACAGACTAAGAAGAGAGCATAGAGGAAATGACAACAATTAGGAAAAAAAGGGTTATAACTTCAACTAACTAGCATGATGGAGGCGTGAAGATAGATATAACAAATATGAGAAGGGGAGAGGGGTGCATGTTATTTATAATGCAACAAGTAGAACATGAATGGCCAACACGTAAGAAGACCCGTGCCTAAGTTCCATATAATTCAGGTACTTCCACAAATCCCACAATTTATCAACAACACAAGTATGGAATCTAGCATCTCAAAATATCGGCCATAGCAACGTATTAATGACTATGTATAGAGATGACCGAACTAAACACATCAATGTATTCTAAGAGTTTCCATCCAATTGATTTAGTTATATTAGGCTAAGTCTCGACTCTAAAATTTAACACTACGTTCTTAATCTCTAGAAGTCAAGTGAGGCATAATCCAAGAAGGTTATGAAATTCTACAAGACACAATTATAACATAATCTACCCCGAGCATGATTAACCCTGGCACATACATATGCGCTCGTCACCTCACATATGTATCACCCCCAAAAGTACCAAACAATGACAAATAGGAGGAAAAACTCCCTCAACAAAGCTAGGCAAAACACTTACCTCAATTCGGCTAACTCCACACTCAAATTTTGCTTTTCCTTTAAAAATTCATCTCCGCTCATCTCAGTCTAGTCAAAGACGACTTGAATACATCACACAATGCAAGAGGAAACAATTTTAATTAACAAAGCTGTGATTCTTCAATTTCTAAAAGTCAACAAAGTCAACTCCCCGGGCCCCCACCTCGGAATCTGAGAAAGTTTACAAAACCCGAACACCTACTCCGATACAAGTTCAACCATACAAAAATTATCAATTTCCTAAACAAATTCGCCATTCAAATCATCAATTTACATTTTGAAAACTTTCTTCAAAAACCACCATTTTCCTCAACTCAAAACATAATTTAAATGATAAAAATAAAGATAAAATTAAGGAATATAATAAATTCTTGGTGAAGAACACTTACCCAATTGATTTTCTTGAAAACCCTACAAAGAATCGCTCAATCGAGTTTTACAAGTCAAAATGTGATAACAATGATCTAACCCTCGATTTGGGATTATATTCTGCCTGCCCAGGTGTTTATGCATCGAGAATGTGGAGATACAGTTGCGTTCACGAACAAGAGAAATAAAGGCTGTTTAGTTTGGTCATCGCGAACACGACAACAAGCTCGCGAACGCACAGAAGGAAAAACTTGATGGCTCACCTCTGGCCTACACGAACGCGAGGATAGGCATACGAACGCGAACGACGGAAAAACATAAGTAAGCGTTCGTAGATAGAAGAATGCGAACGCGTAGAAGGAATGGTCACCAGTGCCCAGGGCCTGGTCTGCACTCGCGAACGCGGAAGAAGGTAGGCGAACGCGAAGAAGGAGAAGGCTGACTTTCGCATTCATGCGATCGGGATGAAAACATATTCCCTCCTCCAAGATTACCCATTGTGAATGCAGTGGAGCAGACGTGAACGCGAACGCGAATGCGAAGGAGAAAACCAGATAACAAATGTCAGCAGTCCAAAAATAGAAGGAAATGGCTCGTAGCCCATCCAAAACACACCCGAGACCCCTGAGACCGTGTCTAAACACATAGACAAGTTCTATAACCTAACACGGACTCTCTCGGGGTCTCAAATCATCAAATAACCTCTAAAACCCCGAATCAGATTCCAAAATGCATGAAGATAAAACTTAAACTTCAAGAACTTCTAGAATCGCAACCGAGTGTCCGAACCATATCAAATCAACTCTGATTGTCCTCCAATTTTTCACAAAAGTCACATTTGCCATTGGGGACCTATTCCAATTTTCGGAATCAGAATCCGACCCCGATATCAAAAGTTCACTCCCGGTCAAACTTCTCTAAATCCAACTTTCGCCATTTCAAGACTAACTCAACTATGGACCTCCAAATTACAATCCAGATGCGTTCCTAAGTCCAAAATAACCCCACGGAGCTAAGAAACTAACGAAACTCCATTCCGAGGTCTAATGCTAAAAAGTCAAACTTGGTTAACTCTTCCAACTTAGGGCTCAAATCTTGAAGTTCATTCTTCCAAATCGATTCTGGATAACTTAAAAACTAATGCCGACGATTTACATAAGTCATAATACATCACACGGTGATACTCGATCCCTCAAAATACCGAGCGAAGTACGGATACTCAAAATGACATGTCGGGTCGTTACATAAACGGGAATCAGGTCAAAATGTAGTTCATTACAAAAGTCTCAGAAGAAGAGTAGTACTAAGGGAGGGTGGGTTGAGAATGGTTGCGATATGAAATAGTTCTCAGTCCTCCTGATCTGCTATGCATTTTTTGTTCAAGCATCATGGTGCCAACTTTGATGGATCGCCTTTGATAATGATTGTGCCTGTGATGCATTTGCTGCTTGGTAACTCAGGTTGTATCTTTATCTTGCCTTGATCAATCATGACTTGTATCTTGAATTTGAGTGCTGAACATTCTTTAGTGTCATGTCCTGGAATGTTTGAATGGAATGCACAATTCTTGGATGGATCAAAGTTTTGAGGTGGATGCTCAGAGATAAATCCTTTCCTTGGTTGTAGGAGACCTTTGGCTTTCAATCTTTCAAGTATGTAAACCAATGGCTCATCCAAAGGAGTGAAAGAGCAGGACTTCATCTTCTTTTGTTGTTGAAGGTTGCATTGTGCTCGAGGAGATTGCTTCTGAAACATCTGTTGAAAATTTTGCTGGTGATTAGGCGGGAGGTGCATGCTACTAAAGTTTGAATTGGCATAAGATTACAAAATATTATTATTGTCATAGCATTGTGGCTGGTGCATAGTCGTGGCAACTGGATTCTTTTCTTTCTTTTTGCATTGCAGGTTTTCAGGTATCTCTTGATGAAAGGTTTGGTTAATAGCTTGAGTTGTCGAACCATCCACAACTCTCCTTTCCTGAATGCTACATTCTAGCTCTTTTCCAATTCGAATCAAATCAGAGAAATTGCATACACAAGTTGCGAGCAACTTATCAAAATATATGCCTTCTTGAATTTGAATGAAGGTTGAGATCAATTCTCCCTCAAGAAATGGAGGATGTATTTTTGAAGTTTCTAATCTCCATTGTGTGGCATACTCTTGAAAATATTCGTGCATCATTTTCTCTACTTTGAGTAAATCAGTCAAGTGTGGATCACGTCCAATGTTGAACTCATATTTCTTCACAAAATTGCGAGCCATATCTTCCCATGTACGCATTTGCTAAAGTCTTGTCTGGTGTACCAAGTGAGTTGCAAAGACCCGACCGGTCATTTTGAGCTCTAGCACATTCTTTGGCGGTTTAAGGCAATGAGCAGCTTAACTTCAGGTATTATGACTTGTACGCATGGTCATAATTTATTTTCGGGAGTTTTGGAGTTGATTGGTAAGAGAATTCTCATTTCGGAAGATTTAAGTTGGAAGCATTGACTAAGGTTGTATCTTTGAGTAAACGACCTCGGAATCAGGATTTGGAGGTTCCAACAAGTTCGTATGATGATTTTGGACTTGTCGTATGTTCGGATCGGGTTTTGGATGACCCGGGAGCGTTCAGCGTCTATTGTGAAAGTTTGCATTTTGGAAAAAAATTCATAAATTTGGGTTGAAGTGAATTTTAATGTTATCAATGTATGTTTCGGATTCCCGGTCTGGGAATAGCTTCTTATGGTGATTCCGGTATTGGGAGCGCGTCCGGAAGTGGATTCGGAGGTCCGTAGGTCATTTTGGAGTCATTTGACGAAAGTTAGAAATTTGAAGGGTTTTGAGAAGTTGGCCCAGAAGTGGTCTTTTTGATGTCGGGGTCGGAATCCAATTCTGGAAGTTGGAGTAGGTCTGTAATGTCAAATGTTACTTGTCTGCAAAATTTGAGGTCAATTGGACGTGATTTGAAAGGTTTCGACATCGAATGAAGAAGTTTGAATTTCTAAAGTTCATCAAGTTTGAATTGGGGTGTGATTCGACATTGACTAAGGTTGTATCTTTGAGTAAACGACCTCGGAATCAGGATTTGGAGGTTCCAACAAGTTTGTATGATGATTTTGGACTTGTCGTATGTTCGGATCGGGTTTTGGATGACCCGGGAGCGTTTCAGCGTCTATTGTGAAAGTTTGCATTTTGGAAAAAAATTCATAAATTTGGGTTGAAGTGAA
>ML352897.1:0-29709 GCA_005239505.1 Nicotiana paniculata
ATTTCCCATTCACCCATTTTAAGCATTAATATATCATTAATTACTTAAAATCCCAACAATCTTTTAAAAGCAGAGAACTTATCCAATAAATAAATAAAGGTAAAAGAAAGGAGATATAATTGGCAAGATTTACTGTTAAAAGAAGAGAAGAAAAAAAGTGCAATTCCTACCTGTATGAACTTTACCAATAATTGAGCTCAGAAATATAATGAGAAATCTAATACTTGAATGGCATGGAACTGTAAAAGGTTTAAAGCGAACCGGGAAAAGTTGCAGATTGAGATGGCTAAATTATCTCCGCCCGGATGTTCGACGTGGAAACATCACTCTTGATGAACAACTTGTGATTCTTGAGCTGCATTCTCGTTGGGGCAATCGGTATGTTAAACATTACTGAGTATAGTTTCAGGGTTGTTTGGGTACTCAATTCTGATCAATTATGTTACATAAGTGTAGGTGGTCAAAAATTGCTCAGCATTTGCCAGGAAGAACTGATAACGAGATCAAGAATTACTGGAGAACCCGAGTGCAAAAGCATGCCAAACAACTGAAATGCGACGTGAACAGCAAGCAATTTAAGGATACCATGCGTTATCTATGGATGCCAAGGTTAGTTGAAAGAATTCAAGCAGCTGCCGCCAATACCACCAATCAAGTGACAATTAATCCAAACATGGGTATGTCTGAAGTTGTGCCGCTTCACAACAATAACAACGCTATTAATAAGCCAAGAATGAGTGAGAAGTCAATTAGCACGGCAGCTTCATCAGAAAACTCATTCGGGACGCCTGTTTATGACCTCACTGATTGTTGCTACAATTATCCCCCAGTTATATGTAACAATCAGCAAGATTACTTCCATCAAAGTACTCAACTCGGAGAATCTTTAACCATCCCCACGGGTCTAGCAATGGATCAGCAAAACAGGAGTCAATGGATGGACGGTGGGAATTTCTCTGACAATTTGTGGAACATTGAGGACATATGGTTCATACAGTAGCAACTGAACGACAACAATATCGTCTGAGGATTGACCAAACTTTTTAAATAGAATAAGAGCAAACATCATCGCATCACGTATAAAAAAAAAAGCTAAAGAAATTTTGTGGATTTATCAAAATTTCATCCTTCTGTTGGACACACACAGGTAGCTTCTTGGGAGAGAGACATACAGGACGAATTATGGATTTACTGTTTTATGTTTAGTATCTTAGAATTACTTTTCTTCTCTATTTTAGTTTTTCTTTTCTTTTCTTTCTCTTTCCATGAGGGTGTATACCGCTAAAATTGGAGAGCCCAATTTTATGATCATTATGGCACTCTATAGCCCGTCTTCATAAGGTCGCAGTTCGAGTTTTGACATCGAGGAAGCATGTTGAGGATTCTCCACGCTCGACTTCGAGGCGGTGTAAATCGAAGACCATCATGAAAAAGAAAAAAATTACAAAAAGGCACGTGGTTAAAACTGACCATGTCTGCAAAAATAGTACAAGTCCGTACCGTGAAATTAAATAGTTGTACCAGCTATTTAATGGGACCCTTGTCCCATTAAATAGGATTCTCCCTCTTATATATAGAGGACCTTTGTCAGTTTGGAAGATACATGATATTCAATACGAGAACAAAAACATTCTCTGCTCTATAACTCAAACATTCGCTACAATTGTTTCATTGATTTATTGTCTTTCATTTATTGTGTTCATTAATTGTTCTTCATTTATTTCTCATTATTGATCATAAAGAGGCCATCTTCGAGGCCTTGAATACTGTTGTATCTTCATTGATCGCCCTCTGTCAAGCCCTCGAGCTCGATCTCGAGGCCCTATTTCGACCAAGCTCAAGACCCCGTCTTTTAACTGCTCAGTTTGCACAATTCCATTATCCTTCGCTCTTATGTCATTTTTCATAACTCTCACGTAGCATCTATTACCTAAACAACTAGTATTAGAATAAATCACATATTTCTAGAACCATAAAATTAGACATAATTATAATTATCATTTTCATATTAAACAGAGGGAATTGGGTTAAAAGATTCATGATTTGTAACTTCTTTAGATTTTATTTAAAACGTCTAGTTCTTTGAACTATATTCTTTTCTTTAGCACTTTTTATTCTTCTTTCTAGAGCGGGAGATAGAACGCGATATAAGATTTAAGAAACAAAAGAGAAAATGCTACACTCATATACTAGCTAGACATGATTCCTTTTCTTTTTGTATTCTTTTCTTTTCTTGTATCTTGTTTATGTAATCTATTCATTGGCTAATTAAAGCAGACTTAAGGTTGCATTATAGATGGGGAAATAGATTATTATAAGTATAAAGACGATATTAAAATGTGGGAGGAGTGTTCATAATTGGTTGCACTATCTTTACTAGTGAAGATGTCATTGTTACTTGTTATTCTAGTGTTACCCACAAGTCGTGGAATTTCCGAAACATATGCTATGGGGCCTGAACCAGCTTAAAAGTTCCTTGTCCTTGCTCCAGATTAAGGAAAAAAAAGTACAGAAGCAATGATTTAAGGACGTGGCATACTCTCAGTTGTATATTTATAATTAGTTAAATCCCTATTGCTCGAATTCCATTCCCTTATTAGAGTAAAGTTTCCCATTACTGCGATCTTATCATCATATTGTGTGAATGCTACCTGAGTGGCTTCCAATGTCACTAGTGACTAATTGCAATTGATTATAACTTACACACATTATATAAACTTCTCAATTATCCCTTAAGAGACATCGCATTATTAATCTTTTTTCTGTTTTGGCACTTTGTTTGCCATCTTACGAACAATGTTTCACTGAGCCCATAAAACGCGACAACGTTCCCACCTTTATATTCATATTTCAATGTCTGCCAATCATCTCTCTCTAACCCATCCCTTGAAGCTGCGATTAAAATACTGATTATCATGTTTTCGCATTTGTTTTTAACAATACAATTATCCTGAATGCACAAAGATACATGCATTTTCCCCTAAACCTTTACGTATTTTTGTAAGGTCGAGCAGAGAAAAAGAACAACATCGACGAACCTCAAATTTCCCATTATTTTTTAGCTAGTCTCTTATACTGATTAATCAATACTCCCTCCGTTCCAATTTATGTGAACCTGTTTGACTGAGCACGAAATTTAAGAAAAAATAAAAACTTTTAGAATTTGTAGTCCTAAACCAGTCACAAAGGGGTCCAGAGTATTTGTGTGGTATAAAAGTTTCGTATTAAGGGTAGAATTGTAAGTTTAAGCTAAATTATTACCAAATTTAGGAAGGGGTCATTCTTTTTGGAACAGACCACCGAGTGCGGCACCTAGTTTCCAACAGTCCAAACCATTTATTCATACGACATCGGGGTAGAGAAATATAGATTTTTAAAGTAGGGTCGCCAAGTCCGGTGGCCGGACTTCGGAGAAACTGGCAGGTATATATGCCAAGTTGCGACGCAGTTTTCTCACAATCTATTGAGATTTACATGGAGATCTTTATATGGAATTAAAGCCCTATGTTCCTAGTTTATAACACTGCAACCCGTTTGTCAATAAAATATTCTATTAGAGAGATACAAGCGTCCGAAGTTGCACTGCTCAAGCTGCCAAGCAGGCAGCTTCCCACCTGCTTGGAGAATTGAGACAGTGGGCTTTTAAGTTATCTTCTTCCTTGTATATCTCGTCATTATACATAGAAAACCTATACCAAAACACTCTCAATTCTCTCTAAGAACTCGTCCAATATCCCAAGAACCAAACAAAAGGGAAATCAACTCAAATCATCATCAAAGGTGTTAAAGACTACAAGAGAATGCTTCTATGATGTTGTGGTGTGATTGAGGGCTATTGTGAGCTAAGTTGAGATACAGTTTCTAGTTGTAGCTTCTTTCCAAGATGCAAGAAGTTGTGTTGAGCTTGGTTGAGTAATAAGGAAGATATCATACAGCGAAACGAGCAAGCACGCTAGTTTCACGAATTATTCTATTCATAGAAGTATCGGTGTTGCCTATGTTCTTGATTCCTCATATGCCCTACTATCATATCGTCTGCTCATGGGTCTCATGATATTCCGAGAGATCTTATTGACTTACTTCTTATGCATTGCATTCATTTTTACATATATACTGACCCGTGACCAGATGTCGTTATATACGCGTATAATATATGTATATGTATATGGGCTATCGGGAAATGTTATGGCGTTATATACGCACCACTACCTGATCAGCTGGTATACGTTGATGATTTTGCCCACAGTGACCGAGGTGATATGATGAGATACCCTCATAGGCTTGATGATGTTATGAAACATGTACCTATGCACGACATGACATTCATACACATATGCATGACACTATAAGCATCTCATGACGTACAGAGTTATCCATGCTTACAAGTTGAGTCATTTACTAACATATAAATTGAGTCATTTTGTTGCTCTCAAACGCACACGCAAGTATACGTGGTCATACAATTAATAAAATGATAAGTCGAGTGTCGAACCCACAAAGACTTCTTTAAACTACTCACTAAATCACTAAAATTATTATTTAATCAAGCCAAAATCCCAATCCAATAATATTATTATATTATACTACGATTCTAAGTAATAACTAAATTATCAAGTAACGAGTTGATTGTTTTGTATTTAATAGAGATAAATATTCCAAGGTTGTGATCGATTCACCATTCATATTGTGTTCTAATTAACCTCCCTTTCATATAATTCACACATAGTTTCTAATTAATCGATAATTGCTCTCATAGCCTTCTCCCGAAGTACAACTCATCTATTCGAAATAGATTAACGCCTATATTCCTATGAAATTAATCTATTAAGAACACATCAGATTACGATATTTAATTATGCACGGTGACTAGGTATATTTCTATCCTAACCACATATCCTCTTCCCTTAAGTGTTAAGATCGCGCTCTCTAAAATTCTTCCCTAATCTATACACGGCATTCCCAAGCATAGCATACATAGTAAATAGAACCTAACTGTTGGCCAGACAATTAAGCAACTAAACACAGAATTGAAGAAACAACCATATATTGGTGAATTATAATCACGGTCAAGCTAATGTTAAACAATAATATTCATGGTTAAATCACAACCCTAGAACAATGGGTGTTTAGCTACTGATGATGTACTCAAACAATTGTATAAGTGTTGAATAAATTGAAAATACTAGAATAAGATGAAGAAAACTGAGAATTCTCCGCTTCCTAATGATCCCGTGTGTGTTTTTCCTCCAAAGTGGCGTCAATACCCTCAAAAATATGTTTAGTCTTGCTTTTATACCTGTTGCGTAGGTCTAGGGCTGAATAAACCATGTCCCGAGCAATATAGGAAAATTCTTCGCCGTCAACGGCGCCCACCAGGGCGCTGCCTCTAAAAATTATACTGCCTGTGGCGCTCAAATGCGCAACTTGCCCGATTTCGTTCGTTTTGGCTCTCATTTTGCACGTTTCACCCCCAATTTCTCCCGGATTGTTCCTACACCTAAAAACAGTTCAAATTAGTTTAAATCATCATAATTAACATCCAAAATTCATGAAACAAAAGTAAAATATGAGGCGATATATACAAATATATATATATATATATATATATATATATATATATATATATATATATATATATATATATATATAGGCTACATCAACACCCCACACTTAGACTCTTGCTCGTCCTCAACCAATGGGACAAACTACTACCCTTCAACACGTACAAAGATCACTATAAAGGAGAACTTTTACTTTAATCACACACTTTACCCTTGACTATGATCGAGGCACACAAGCATGAACATACAAAGTTTCACATTCTTCCAATTTTTATCGTGCCAAAGTATAACAATTCAATTCAATCAATCCAATAACCTATTTGCAACAACCCGACCTCAAGAGTCGACTTGTAACCACTAAGTTCTCTCAAATCATGCACTTACCCAACAAGAAAGTCTACAACATTACCAATCGTTCATGAGATCATGTTCCCTTACCAACAAACAAAAGAGTGAATATAACTAGTCCACACATTCAAATATGCTTTTGAATATAAATTGAGGACATCACACAATTGAACAAAATTCACTCACTCTCACAAATAATTCATATGCATCCTGTGATTGTACCATAAGCTTGCCCATAGTGTAGATCTCTACTAATTTAAGCTAGCCACATCTAAGATCAATTATGACTTTAAGGTTGTAATATAGGCTAAGGGATGGGTATGATACATTTAGGAATAGTGACTAACCCTTCTAAGCACTTTAATACACTACATTCACAATTCAAACACATATTCTTCTCAATCAATTCACTTGATTCGGGAGCAGGCACCTCTGAAGTGGTGTACGCAACCCGGACCAAGTGGTAGATACACCCCTTCCTGATAATCTTCGAGGCCTTAAGTTAGAAAATAAACCTACCTATTGGAACAACATCATTCCCCTTCCATTCAATAACTGGTTCCTTGGGAAACTCGAGCCTCATAATTCTGGCTCGGCAGTCGATTTTAGCAAAGCACGAGTAAATCCAATCCATCCTATAATCACATCAAAATCTACCATTCCTAGCTCAATAAGATAGTCCGTGGTATCCCGACCACACACCGTGACAATACAATTCCTATAGACTCGCACGACCATAATAGAATCACCAAACGGAGTCGACACAGAGAACGACTCATGAAGCTGTTCGGGTTCTACCCAAAACTTGAAGCAATAAAAGGAGTAACATATGACAAAGAAGACCGGGGATCAATAAGAGCATAAACATCACGTGTTTGAATAGTCAGAATACATGTGACAACATCTGGAGAAGCCTCCGCACTCTGGCAACAACTCAAAGCATAGAACCGACGGGGTCCTCCCCGACCTCGGGCACCACCCCTGACCGCACCACGCCCTGCTGGAGCTGAAGGGCCTCGGGCTGGTGGGCGTGCTGAAGATGTAGCAGCTGACGAACTAGATGGCTGGGCGGCACCCCATCCTGCACCTTAGTTGGATGAAGGGCAGTCTCTATGAATATGAACCCTCACCCCACAACCATAGCATATTGGCCGATCCTGATAACAGGGCCCGGTATGAAACCTCTCGCACTTGGGGCATGGGCTCCTCTGCTGCTGCTGGAATCTCCCACCTGAATGGCCTAGCTGATGGAACCCCCTGTCACTAGAACTGGCCCCAAAATGACCTCTCTTCTGATGATGATGGTGACGCCCCGATGACGGGGCACTAGTTGATGACTGAGCATGAGACTGGGATGGTCCTGATGACCCTCTCCAGGGACTTGTCTCCCTCCTCCAAAGGAACCCCCATGGCTGCCCGCCGACCGAGTTCTACTAATACTCTCTCTCTCCATCCTTATCTTCAACTTCCGAGCCTCCGTAGCCTGGGAAAATACTACAATCTTCCCATAGTTCATATCTGAATGTAGAGCAGCTGTAGCAACTTCATTAATAACCAAGGGAGCAAGGCCTTGAAAAAATCGGCGAACTCTAGCCTCCATATTCAGCATCATGTGGACAACATACTTGGACAAGCGCACGATCTCCATATGATACTCCCACACACTCCTGTTGCCCTGCTTGAGGACCTCAAATTCTGTAGCGCGGGCTGCCATGGTCTCGGCAGGCAGGAAATTGTCCATGAAAGCATGTACAATTTCATCCCACCTCACCGGAGGGCTCCCCTCCCCACAGGAATCCTCCCACATCTCAAACCACGAATACACTGCTCCCCTCAAATGATAGGAAGCTAACTCGACCCCTTCTGTCTCTATAGCCTTCATAACCCGAAGATTCTTTTACATATCTTCTATAAAATTTTGAGGGTCGGCCTCCGGGTCGGTGCCTATGAACTCTGGAGGGGCTAACCGCAGAAACTGGTTGACCCGGAACCTGAGGAATCCCCTTGCTCGCTAGAGGATGCAGGGGTAGCATGTGATCATTGGGTCTGGGAGGCCACTAGCTGAGTCAACATCTGAATAGCTCCCCTGAGGTCCCCATCAGAAATACCGAGACCGGAAGCTGGGACAGAAGAAGGATCAGGAACATCAACGGGAGGGACTGTAGCACCCTTCGTTGGAGCAGGAATAGAAATATCCTGGCCTGGGATGGAAGAGTCAGGCAAATTCAGGGTCGGGGAATCATTCTCGGGTAAAGAATTCACGGCCAGTCCTGGGGTGGCATTGGCCTCTAGGCCGAGTCGAGCTCTCTTCTTGGGTGCCATTTACTGAAAATTAGAACAATGCAGGAGTTAGGGATAGACAATCTCACCTCTCACCACATCGCACGATATAGAATAACAATAAAATGGTACATTCCTAAATGTCCATGTAGGACCCTAATTATAGATGTGGTCGACAACACATCGATAAGAAGGTCTCTACTAGACATGGCTCTGAGACATACTAGGACACTTTTAAAACCTTAGGCTCTGATACCAAGTTTGTTACGCCCCGAAACCAAGGGACGAGACCGGCGCTCAACCGAGTGAACCCGGTCAAGCGAACCTGGATTTTCCTTTCCTACCCGACGCATTTCCCCGTGTTCATAATGTACATTTTATAAGTGAAACAACAAAATAGCATCAAGCATGCAGTTACAACATAAATCCCTTTATCCTTTTAAAATTTTCAACATTAGATATTACGAAAACATCCATACTAAGTACAACATTCCCAATACGGGACCACGATTACGAGTAAGTACAACAACTACCCAAAATATGTTTACAATCCACATAGTGACTACGGAGCCTCTAAGAGTAAGGAGAAGAATACATAGACGTGCCGGACCGCGGCTATACCTTAAAAGGGGTGACATAACAAAATGAGTCAACATGATTTACACACAGCACCGAGAGGAAATGAGGCTCACCAAGACTGCTGAAGAGATGGAGGGAAAGGCACCACTAACGACGATCAACACTACCTGTTACATAAACACCTACATCCATTTAAAAGATGTAGCGCCCCCGGCAAAAGGGATGTTAGTGCCATTGAATAGCACTAGTATGTATGAAAAAATCTACTCTAGTTGGGATAAACATCAACAGTCAACATAAATAGAGGCATCGGATAACAATACACTAAGGCAAGGAAAAACACAAACAAGAGTTACCACAACCCTCATCCCGTTATGCCATCTTTGGTTAATGTAATTTTAAGTTCATCTTGTTATTATTATTACTCATTCACCATGTCGTTGTCATCCGGAGTACGATCTCTGCCAAGTCGGTTAAGCCATCTTAGGTGGGGTCCGAATTTAAATCACATCACATATAACCACCGTGGCTTATTCTCACGGAGTCCGATCTCTGCCCCAATCAGCTAGGCTAACACCGTGGCTTGTGCACAGCACACGGAATCCGATCTCTGCCCAATCAGCTAAGCCATATCAACTGTAAACAATGAGCACAATAATCATCATCAAATCATAATCATATCACAATATCAAGTAATCCATGTGTACGGCATGGAGTCCGATCCCAGCCAGACCGGATAGGCCTTCTCACCCCTAAGAAATTCTCCTGGTACAATTATGAGTGTTTTAGATCACCTATATCAGTTTTAACCTTTTTTATCCCCAACACATATTGTTCTTTGATTCGTCTTCCATATCATTAGAATCCTTTGATTCACATTTCACAACTATTCATCCTTTAATCCATATTCCATAACCATCCCTTCCATTAATTCATATTTCAACCTCATGTTTTGCATTTCACATCATTACCGTCTCTTTACCACATTTCATATCATAGCAACTTTTGATTCATATGTCGTACCATTCTAGTCTTTCATAATTACCACACCCATCAGATGCAAGGATCACACACATAGTAGAAGAATGAATAAAATGATCATAACTCATATAGTCAAGTAGCACAATAATATGGTATTAGCATGGAATGACATAGAAGCAGAGATTCCTCAATTAGGCACATATAACACATAAATTCCGTAGATATCCGACAAGAGAATCATACCCGGAAAGTGAGCACTATGGGTTAATCTTATGAGGATTAGAGTTAGCCATATATACCTTGAGTTGGAATTTCTCTATAATTTCTATCCAAAACCACCGGACCTTTTAACACCTTCAATCGAATTTACAATGTGACAAATTCGAACTTAGAGTTAGGAACATTGAACTCATTTGGGAATTTTATCAACTACTATATGGTCCTTTTGATTAACTAACCCCTTTTTAGTGAAGGATTTTCCTAGATTACTTTCCTTTGCTAGATTATGGAAGATTATTCACATGCATGCAAGATTTCACTTCTCATTTTCAAGAGCCAACGTATGTGTGTTTTGTTTTTTATTCTTACACAAAATCTGAGAAATTGGGGAAATAGGGTGAAGACTTACTTTTTTGAGTGAAGAAGATGACAATAACTCGATAATTTCCGGGCTTGAGTGATTTTGGAAATCAAATTAGATGATGTTGAAACCTTCTCTCTCAAGAACTCTCTTCTTCTCTCTCTATTCTTGGTTAGAAAATCGTAAAAAATGAAGGGAAAAGGTGTTTTATAAAACTGGGGTTCGGGTTTTAAATTTAGAAAATAGGAACTCTGACACAGAGATGCAGTCAGGAATGCGATCGCATTCTTTCTATGCGGTCCGCATTCCTTTTGCATAAATGGCCTTCAAAATAGGCCAAAAAAAAGGAGACCGGACTTCCCAGGTATGCGACCACTATGCGGTCCTCATACCTGTTATGTGATCGCATAGTGCGTCGCATAACCTCCATCGCAAAAACCACGGGGCAGGAATGCGACAACTATGCGGCCCGCATTCGTGAAATGCGATCGCTTTCTAGGCCGCATAGCTGTCTTCAAAATGGACAACAAACTGTCCAGGTATGCAACCACTATGCGGTCTGCATACCTATTATGCGATCGCATAGTGCATCGCATAACGCGAAATTTCTGGAAAATTTAATCTTTCAAGTTCTGGGATACTTACGCGAAATTTCAGGGAAATTTAATATTTCATGTTCTGGGATACTTTTTACTCAAAATAGGACCATTTTAAGAATTTCTACCGTTATAAAATCACAGGGACCTACTCGGGCATTATTTTTGACATAGAAATTTTACGGGTCTTTACAGATTCTCCTTGATTTCCGCCACAAGCGATGATTCAGCTCTATTCTGCACAATTACCTCTCATTCATTAGAGTCCTCAAGAAGAACTCCCAAACTAGCCAACCGAAGAACCTCCTTGGCCAACGATCCTCCCATTTCATATTTCTTCACATATATCAATTCATCGGCACTAGTGGCCACTATCATTATATCATACCTATTCCCTTGGCCATATTTCATAATGCAAGTTCTTTTCCACATTTCACATTGTTATCATTTTCAACAAATAAGCCTTTCAATTCAAGATATTGAGTACACACGAGAGTAATTACAGATCATAGGTAAGTAGACACCTTCACATACTTTAGCATAGCAACCTTTATTCAAACTCGACTGGAAGTCTAGGAATTTTACCACATATTCCATAACTTTAACACATCCTCAAATGACAAGATAGCATAATTGGAACATTGAAATACATACTGCACATATATTCTTGCAACATAAGCACATTTAGAATAGCAATTTCTACATGAATCAATTTTGGAACTTACACCAATTGCATGGACACCAAAAGGGTTCAATTTCTAAGAAGAGGGGGTTTTAGCCGTACATACCTGATATTTGCCCCTTAATAATACTACGACGTCCACCACACTAAACAACTTTAATCTACAACAATGCAACACATTTTTAACTATATTAGTAAGATTTCTATACTTTAAGTCATTTAGACTTTTTATCAAACATCTAATGTGCATATCTCTCTACGACCTCATTCAATGGAATTTCTTCACATAACAACCACATTCCATACCAATGAGTCACCTCCATCGTCTCTAGGCCATCCACAACTTCCATTAGCACATGCATGCCCAACAGTTCACACACAAATCATCAATCTCTTTAATTAACCCATTTCACAATCTCTACAACACCCACACAACATAGGTTAGGAACATATGGCTTCTAATCACCATCCCATAAGTCCTAACATATATTTCATACATAAATAATTATCATAGAGTAGTTAGAGATGGTAGACATACCTCTTGTAGTAAGACTCTAGAGAATCCCCACTTGTAGTGTTCTTGACCAATTTAGGGATTTTAATGGGAATATATGGATCTTCAAGATTAATCATCATCAATATAAGTGTTTAGTAGTAATAATCAACTCAAAATACTCCAAAAACATTACCTTGGTTCATGGGAGGGATGTATTGGACGAATTCCCCTTGATAGAGCAAGCCCTAGCTCAAAGAAATGACTTAGACACTCTCCCTACCCGACCTTGGGGATATTTATATGTCTTCAATGTGCGCGGCCACGCACCTGGGAAAGTGGACGCGCACACAAGGCAGAAACTCCAAAATATGTGCGGCTGCACACCCTTCATATGACATAGGTTCGGTAAAATTGCCATAACATTCTGTATTAATATCCAAATAAGAAATGGGTTGATGAGTTAGAAACTAGACCCAAAGATCTTTAATTTCATAGGTAGATCACCTCTTAAGTATTTATGTTTTGGCTGAAGCATGCGTTTGAAGATGGACCTTGTGCGATTTTTTCATGAAACTTTAGCCCATTGCATAGTTCCCAACATGGCTTAGTCCTAGGGATCTCCTTAGGCATTCAATATTAACCAATACAACTCCAAAACGTATTATCATGATCAAATAAGTTTTTACATACATTAATCCCTCGTGGAAGGTGTGGGCATGTGATTTTTACTCGCCATATCGTCCTATAAAAATATCAATAAATCAATTGATATTTATGAATTTTTGTTGATTTTTCGTGATTAATTGTGAAAGATTTATATTTTTTGGCATATCCATAATTCATCTTTTAAAATTGTTCAAAATTGCATCACTATTATCAAAGAATTATAATGTTATAATTAACTAAATAATAGACGAGTGAAGGTTATTTAAAGTAATGTAGTTTTAATAACTAATTACTAAAATTAATTATTTTTTATTCAATAAATCATAGATTAATTAGGAATATAAAATTGGTCATTTTATTCTTGATTAATCTGTAAATAGATAAAAAGTAAGGTCTAAATTAATTACTGCATTTTTTGGATTAAATTAGATTTTAACTTAATTAGATTAATTAGTTTAATTAGTCAAGAAAGTCAAAATCGGACCTGGGCCAAGAAATACCAAGGCCCAATCCCTATACACTCAACCTACCCAGTCCAATAAATCCCTTAACCCGGCCTGACCCCCACTTAGTCCAAACGACACTGTTTAAGAGGTGTCAATCTCAACCATTGATCTTTCCAGATCCAACGGTTGAGAACTATCCAATCCCTAAATATATATATGTCCAAACCACACCCCATTCCCTCATTTCACCAAAGCCTCGCACCACCCCCTCGTCCGTCTCTCTCTCATCTCTCTAAACAACAAACCCTAGCCGCCACCCTCCGCCCGCCGGAAATCGCCTCAGGCGGCGGAGGTTCTCTAAGACCACCAAATTTTAACCAGGTGATCCCTACGGTCCCCTCAATCCCGTCCCAAAATTGATTTTCACAAAAAATCACTCAGTTAGGAGTAATTTCAGATCTGAAACTGGCGGAACCCTAAATCGTGCTAATGACAACTCCTAACGGCTCTGTGACTCAAACTCACATGAGTCGACGGCTCTTGACAAGAGCCGTATTCATGTGATTAAGGGTCACTTTTGAAGGTCGACGGGGTCAGGCCAAACTCCGGCAAGTCGCCGTAGTATCCCCCTTTTCCTTTCTATCTGTTTCTTTCCTGATTATTACATGAACTTGCCTAATCATTGTTGTATTATTGCATCCCTGTTTAGATTATCTTCTTCTTCTTTTTTCTCTTTTTCTTCTTCTTTTATTCTTTCCCAGATCTCTCATGTTTGTTTTTGTGGTCTTTTTCCTTGATTAATCCAAAAACCTGAATGTATTTCATGCTTAATTCGTTAGTAACTAACCTAGGGTTTTGTCACTGCTTCATATGTATACTCATTTCTTTTTCCTTGATCCGTTTAGTTAATTGATTCTGCCTATGTGCTTGACTAGGTAGCCGAATAATTTGTTTTTAGCTTTAAGATTCAAATATGTCCATGACCGTCACATATTTGTTCTTGGTCAGATTCCTTTTGAATATCATGACTGATAAGCTGCTTTTATGAGTTTGTTTGGCTATGAATTCGTTTGGTCAATTAGTTCATTTTGATATGCATATAGATTGTCTAGAGTTCATTGATAGATAGTTTTCCCTAACCTACTGTTTCATCAATAAAACATTGATCCTAATAGATTAAATTACTCTGAGGCTTGGGTCATTAATTAGGTGAAAGTTAATCTCTAGTTTAATGTTAGGCAACTACAATGTTTAGTTGCCTAATAGCCTATTTGAGTAATTAGGCTGATATTTGAACCAATAAAGGTGACTAAATTCTTAGATTGCCTAAGTTGATAGTTAATTAGTTAAGTCTAATCGAACTGAAATGGGACAATTAACCTAATTCATAATTAAGATAATCAATTAGGGCTAACCAAAGTAATTTGTAAAATCAATTAACCTAAGTCTAAGGACTTTGAACTAATTAATATAATTTAATCCATGACTAATCAACTCTAGGCACTTAATAAATTAACCTTCAACTAGTTTGACTCAACCATAGTTAAGAATAACTAATAGCTAAACTAATTACATAACTAGGGTTAACTAACCAAACTTTAAATAATAACCCAAGTGAGTATAACATTGATTACCCAATGGTAAATTCAGGGACTCCAAGGGGTACAATAGGTAATGTAGACTTAGGAAATCCTAATTTTAAGGTTAAAAGGGTATTTTTCTAAAGAGGAAAGTTCTAGAATAGGGGCAGTTGTCCCAAAGAAAGGGTTGACAACTGCCCTATGTACTATTGAGTGTTGTTTTTCAGTTTTAGATATGGAATATTCAGAAGAATATCCCATTCCCAAATATCCTATAAATAGACCCTCTTTTAGAGATGGGGGGGGGGGGGGGTTTTTTTTTACACGTTTGAACTGCTGGAATACAAAATCTTTCCTATTCAGAAATACTGTTTCCACTTAAAAGGTTTTGAAAAAGAAGAGTACTATTAGAAAAATCTGATTTCCTTTTGGAAAACAAGTTCATAAGTAGATGGTCTAGTTCAGTTGTTATCTTCTCTTTTCTGAATTTTGGGTTTTCTGGAAGTTTTCCTTCAAACATTCGTACTCAAGATTTCTGGGTGTATTCTTGCTGGACTGTTTGGTTTTCATTGGGGTTTCTGTTTGCTGTTGCTGATCTCTCTTCTTTCCTGCTGTTCATTTTCATACTTGACCTTTATTTGGTCAAGTCTCTTTGTTGTTTCTCTCTTAAAAGGTATGTATTAACTCATAATTTTTTAATGAAATTTCTTGAACTGGAATCTTCTTCTTCTACTCCCTGCTTAAACTAGTTGTCATTGATGAATGAGGTTATCTCGTCTGCTTTATGTAAATCTGATTGTATAAATGTTTATTAGAATATTAATGAACCTGTGAATGTGATAAATACTATTTTGTTGTTGGTATTTATTTGCTGAAATGTTCTGTATATTTCAGGCCAAATGTATATAAATTTGGTAAATACTCATAGTTCTATATTAAAAAATAAGGCTGCACTAAGGTGTAGAATCTGACCTTCCCTATGGTCAGGTTCTCTCTATAAGTGTGCAGAAATATGCTTTTCAATTCAGTCTCTTTGGTCAATAAAGAGATTCAGCAAGCAAATATGTAGATAGGTTAATATTAGCACTATGGTAGATGAATTTGACCTGTTAATGGTCAAATTCACCCCATGATAGTGCACAAAAGTAGTATAAATGGCTGAAATTCGTCCTTTAAAGGGTATACAACATGTAGTTAAGAAGGGCTGTAGAGTAGAGAATCTGAACCCTTGTATGGTCTGATTCATTCTCTAAAAAGGCCAAGAATAGTCAAAGTGTCCAAATGAATACTGGTTGAAGTACTGGTATGGTTGTTAAAAATGTCAAACAAGGTTGCATCTATGGGTTTGAATTAGACTCCCTCTTATAGTCAGATTCAATCTGATAAAAAAAATACATAAAACATGTTGCCTTTCTTTCTGGTGAACCTGTGATTACTTGTCAAAACCTGGTGGTTCACCTATGTGTGATTATAACAATAAAGTTAGCTCTTAAAGGCTTCTGTGATTAATTCTATATCCATGAAGTCATAATAGAGTCATTAGCTAGCATTAAAGGATAGTGAATCCGATCCTTTAAATGGTCAAATTCACCCCCATAAGATGCTTATATATGTTGGTTTGGACGACTTAGATCTTATGTCACTGTGGGAGCAGCATGTAAGAGTCGAATCTGATCTCTGTAATGATAAAATTCATTCTTTTACAGTGCTTATGAGTTCTGTATGGTCCAGGTGGGACTAAAAGCTGAAGAACACATATCTTAAAAGCATGAATTGCTGGCTTTCACAGGAGCATCAGCTAACCTTGTTCTTTTTATTTCTTCTTATTATTAGAATTTGTATATTTAATTAAGAACAATGTAATAGCATAATTACAGATTTTTATACATACTTTTAGTCGTAATAAGGACTGAAAAGTAAAGATTATCCGGACTTAGTTGGATTTCCTAAACTAGTGACCTCCCTATAAATTAGCAAGAATTAGGATTGGCCAAAAGAGTCAAATGATAACTTGGGCTAAATATGGACATAGCCCAAGATTTGTTTCCTTTAGAATTTAAGCTTAAACAATCTTCGACATATCCTTTAGGTTGAAAGATACGTCTTTAGGTTGAAATTTGGGAAAAGAATAAATTATTACCTCAAAAATTACCTTAAACTACATTCGGGAGTGGCAACTCATGCCCCCGACCCTCAACTCCAAACAACTAATAAAGCGCATATAGCAACCACGGGTGCATTTCATGTGACGTGATTGCCATGTGTTCAAAAACAACAAGTGTACGTCATCGTAACTTATCCAAGATAAATCCATAAAACGTCCTAATTAATTTTAAAAGTAAAATGTTCCTTCAAATAGAAAACTTAGAGAATAATAGAATATCCCCTCAAATAGGCATTTTTAATCGCCATGACCATAGTCTACATTCGGTTGCGACAACTCATGTCCCCGTCTTCAACTTCAAATTTTAATAAGAATCACGTGTTGTAATTGCCGGTGCATTTCATGTGGCGCAGTTATAATGTGTCAAAAAACAAACAAGTGTACGCCATCGTGACTTGTTCCAAGATAAATCCATAAATATTAAAAGCGATTAAAAAGTGAAAAAGGCTAAAAATCACAATAGGTTTAAAAATTATGTAAATAATTAGATAATTAGGCCAAATATTAATAGTTAAGCGACCGTGGTAGAACCACGAAACTCGGGAATGCCTAACACCTTCTCCCGGGTTAACAGAATTTCGTACTCGAATTTCTGGTCGCATACAACTTAAAACAGAGTCTAAATTTCCTCGGCTTGGGATTTCAATAAGCGGTGTCCCGGAAAACATCGTCAAAAATCCGTGTGGTGACTCCGGAAACTAAAATAATCCCAAATGTCACTTAAAGTGGAAAAACTCCCTTATTACCCTTATCGGGTGGTGAAAAAGGAGGTGTGAAAGCTCTGGCGACTCTGCTGGGGACCGAACCTAGAATTTCTAGTTCAGGGTTCAAGAATTCGAGCTTGAAATAGATTGTTTTATTTGGCTTTATTATCTGATTTCTACATGTTTAAACATAACGTGCTAAATGTCGCTTTTTACCGCTTTGGTATGATCTGAACTGTATATAAATTGTGCCGAAACCCTCTTCTCTCTGAGTCTTCTAAATCATCTGGGAAGTGTGCACTTCTTGTGACTTCTTTTCTTTTAGAGTCATATCCAAATTTTAGAACGAGGTACGAATAAGTTGCAAAGCCGGTGAAGCTTCTATATTCCCGGTACACTGCCCCGACCTCGGCTCGAGCTGTCCGCTCGGTTAAGCCTGGTCTAGAACAAAACCCCAGGTTTAAACCTAGAATAACAAAACCTCATGCCGGATCCCTAGTAGGAATGCTTATCTGCATCATGTGCATTTGACTTAGTGGGGCTCAACACAGGGGTTGAGTCCGTCTAGGACAGGTGTACCCGAGATGAAAGACTACCCTAATGTATCTTACTTGTTACGTATGCATTTTTTTTTTCTCAGCTTGTGTATTGACCTGCTAAACAAAAAAAATGAACAGAAAAAAAACAAGAGTGAGGTAGAATAGAGAATTCACCCTGTTTTGAAAATCCTCCTATTTATCCCGAAACTCTGCCAAAATTTCTGAAAAAAAATATATGAAACAAAATGAGGGGGTGTATATTTTTATACAGTCAGGATTTTCCCGAACTACACATTGTTTGATTATCACGGGTGTGGGATACGTAGGCAACCCTCATCGGGTCCAACTCAATTTTTCAAAATCAAAAGGATATAGACCTAAATAAAATTAGGTGACGCCATTATAGCCTGATCGCCCAAGTGGGGCGCCAGAAGGCCGTTTTGCAAAAGTGGCCGCCTGTGTTTTATCTTTAAATTTTGACCCAATTCGCGAACACAACCTTAAAGGGCCGTATTTGCAAAGGTGGTCCATTTTTCTTTGTTACAAAACCATTTTCCAAAATGACACTTTTCAAATTTTTTTTATGGTTTTAATCAAAAACGAATGTGCAGGATGAATACAGTTGAAAACATCCCCTTCAGGGCAGCCGAGGAAATTCCTCTAGGACTCCATATGTGGTTGTGAAACTTGGGGGAAACCAGTAGAAAGTCTGTTATGAAAGCTTTAGGGGGACTTACTAGACTTTTAAAGATCAAGCCGAGGTTGGACATCGTCGAGGCTCTAGTACCATTTTGGGATCCCGCCTACAACGTATTCCACTTTTTAGACTTTGACTTGACGCCCGCGCTAGAGGAAATAGCAGGGTATGCTGGTCTCAATGACAATCTCACAAGTCGGTATCCAGTGGTACCCAGGACGGTGACTCCCTACAAGTTTTTGGATCTGTTGAACATTAGCCGGGACGTCCAAGACCCACACTTGTCCGAAGGTTTATGCACTTTTTATTTTCTTTATAGACGTTATAGAGATCCCCAGGGTTATGAGGCTAATAACACTGGTCTAACTCACAAAGACCAGGCTCTATGGGAAGTTTGCCGGGGGCTAACTTTTGTGGTAGCATTCTTGGGCACCTTGATTTTCCCAAGAAGTGACGGATGCATAGACATCGAGCTTGTGGGAATAACACAATTCATGATGAAAAATTCCAATGGCACACTTATACCAATGGTCTTAGCCGAGATTTATCGTTCTCTGACGATTTGCCAATCTGGGGGAAAATTCTTTGAGGGGTGCAAGTTGCTCCTACAAATCTGGCTGATCGAGCACCTCTGTCACCGCCCAGTCTACATGAACTACGGTTTAACCGGTTTGAACTGCATCGAGGAACATAATACTCGGGTAAAAGGCCACCAATTTCCTAAAGGCACGGAAGCCTGGCACTCATACTTGAGCTCACTGACTGCCAACCAAATCGAGTGGACGTTCGGGTGGCTCCCTCTCAGCGAGGTTATCAATATGTCTGTTGAGGTTTGCCAATTGAGGAGACAACAGGGTGTTCCCCATGACGAGGATTTAAGCCAACAAGCCATTGAGTTATGCCCAAGAGCTGCATTTCCTGAAGGGAGGGTCTGTCAAATATGGAACAAGTGCAGGTTTATAGAACCTCAAACTCGAGTGAGAGACTTATCCAAAGGGGGAAGTGGATCCCGTCTACACCTCTTGATACGGAGTAAGATGTAGGGAGCATCAAGAGCAAGAACAACCCGCAAAGAGATCCCACGTACAATAATTCACCGAGAAAACTCAAGAGCATTGGGCTTGGTTAGAAAAAGAGAACAGCTACCAAGCCACCATAAGCAAGTTGGAGGCCCAGGTCAGGGAAATCATGTTCGAAAACATTCTACGTACTGCCTCAATTGAAGGGGAGAAAAATATTAGCCCAAGAAAATAAAGTCCTCCGGGCCTAGATACAGGAACTGAAAACAACTGCTGAGAACCCAGAGAGAAGCAGAACTGATGAAAGGCTTATCCGCAGCCTGAGGCATAAAGTATGTAGCTATGGGAGTGATTTAGACAAAGCTGAAGAAGAACTGGTCGAAGTTCTGGCAAGATTAACAAGAAGTGCAGAAGAAAGAACAGGGTTTGTCCAGAGACTAAAAAGGAAATACGACCAGGAAGTCGTGAGCTTGAAGGAAAAATTGGCCTCCCTCGAGAACCAAAATGGCCAAACAGGAAAAAAGGTTTAAAACAGAGAGGGAACAGTGCTATTCCATTATGGCTCGGTTAGAAAAAGAGTTGCAACAATGGCAAGAACAGAGCCACAAAGATGCCCAAACTTTAGAGGCGGGATCCCAACAAATCGGGCGCCTGCTTCAAGAGAAGGGTATTATTAGGCGAAGGGTCCAAGAGATACCTGACTACACCATCACTAGATGTCAGGAATGCGAAGATATGACTCGGACCACTTTCTTCTCAGCAGTTATGATCTTCGTCCACAAGATAATGGACGACCTTTACCGCCTCCGACATAACATAACACGCATGCCCGTGGAAAGGCCGAATGATGCCCCACTGGCCCCTGGAGCAACAGAAGCACTAATGTATTCTTGATATTTTTCAAGTCTGTACTTCACTTTTATAGTCGTAGTCATGTCTTGAGTCCACAGTAGTTTTTATATTTTTAGAAAATATGTGTCAAGTCTGTTTTGCAAACTCTGTTATTCCAAAAATGGGCTGCCAGTTTTCTTCAATCAAAAGTGTTTATTCAATGAATGGAAATTTTTAGAATGAAGCTTTTAGAAAAAAAATATGCATCTCTTTGGGTTTTGCTAGCATGAATTACGTGATGATCTGATTCACGCGGCGCCGTGATACGTAGGCAATCCACATAGGATTCATTCATAACCATAAGAAAGGAAACCGAGCGAGGAATTAAAAAAACGGAAACAATAACAAGGGAAGAGCAAGACTGATAAAAAGAAAAACAAACCAAGAGATAAAGTCGGGATGAAGTACACAACTGTTGCAAAAACATATAGAAAAGCATCAGGTGCATTGCATACCCCGTACGTGCAATTGCCTATGCGATAAATGTTTTAACCTAACGTTTTGTTGGTTCAATCTTAAGGTATTTTAAGGTGGTTGGTTTTGCGGTAACCTAGCTTCTCATCCTTACTTTAATAGATCAAAAGGGAGCGTAGAAATGATGTCTGAAAGTCACTTGCAAATCGTCAACTCTTCCGTTGAAGACCTAAATCCAGCCATCCCAACATCTGAGTCAGCAACATCTGAAGAGAACAAGACTCTGCATTGTCGCATGCTGGAAATGTGGGACGCATGGTCCAATGGTAGGGAACCACCCAGTACCATCTCGGGTTTCCCAGAGATGATCCCCAGGGTAGGAGGGACGTCAAACATCCCCATAAGCTACCCAGCCACGCCATTTGGATATCCAACTATGTCGGCTCACTTTCCCAGAAGGCCTTCTGAGGTTTGCCCCCCAGGCTTTGTTTTCTGGTGTGTCTTCCAACATTTTCACCGCACCACCAATCTCTTCCACGACCCCACCAACTATCTCCGGGCCATGTTTCGAGCCGCCAGTATTCACATTCCAAACACCATCTGTCCATCAGGATACCGCTCATGCTACTCCCAATGCATATCCCCAACAAACTCAGCCTGAGTTCATTTTGGGACACGATAAGAAAATCTTCGAGAACGAAGAAATAACTCGAAAAATGAAGAGTATTGAACAAAGCCTCAAAAATATACAGGGGCTGAGCGGGCAGGAAAGTGTCTCCTATGCGGACTTGTGCGTGTTCCCGCACGTCCATCTGCCTCTCGGGTTGAAAACCCCCAAGTTCAAAAAATATGACGCATATGGAGACCCCTTAGCCCATCTGAAAAGGTACTGCAATCAGCTCAGGGGAGCAGGTGGGAAGGAGGAACTTCTCATGGCATATTTTGGAGAAAGCTTGACTGGGATTGCATCAGAATGGTACATGGACCAGGATATATCCCGTTGGCACATGTGGGATGACTTGGCACGGGACTTTGTCCGACAATTCCAATATAATGTGGACATCGCTCCCGATAGGAACTCACTATCCAATCTCAAAAACAAACCCTCAGAGAGTTTCAGAGAGTACGCTATCAAATGGCGCGAGCAAGCCTCCAGGGTCAAACCTCCGATGGATAAGGTTGAAATGGTCAGCATTTTTCTACAAGCACATGAAGCTGATTACTTCCAAAATATGATTTCCGCCATGGGCAAACCATTCAGGGAAGAAATTAAAATTGGAGAAATGGTGGAGAATGGTCTAAAAACTTGTCGTATCTTGAGCCAATCTGCCATAAGAGCAACCTCTCAGGTCATCTAAAGCGGATCCGGTGTTGCAGCCAATAGGAAAATGAAAGAAGAAGGGGCCCTGATGGTTTCCGATATCAGGAAACCTCGACAATATCCACGCCCATTTCCCAAAGCTTCCCAACATTACTATCCTCACCAAGATACAACTTATGCTTCGCCCCCTTATCCCTATGCGGTAATGAATGCTCAGCCACATCCCAGGACGCCACAACAATACAATCAGAATTGAACTCCACCCCCAAAACATAACTAGCGTCCCCCGGCTCCATATAATCAACACCCTCTTCAAAACAGCTACCCGTACAATGCCAATCCCTGAGAACCACCAAGGAGACTTAATTTCACTCCCATCGGAGAGCCGTATTCCAGCCACTTCCCAAAGTTGGTCCAGATAGGACTCCTGCAACCCGTACCTCCAAACGATCAGAATCCCCAATCACCATCATATAGACGGGGTACCAGTTGTGCTTACCATTTCGGAGCAGAAAGGCATGACACGGAAGAATTTTTGGACCCTCAAAAGAGCTGTGGAAAGCCTCATAGAACAAAAGAAAGTAGTTTTAAGGGACGAAGAAGCTCCCAATGTGACAAAAAATCCACTGCCCGCTCACAATCATGGGCCCGTCATCGGCATGATTTGTGAAGACCAGGATTTCGATCCAGCTCTAAAGGCCATCATCGCCATCGCAGATGCAGAAAGAAGACCCAAGGCGGAACCCAAACCAGTGAAGGAGATGAGAAATAGTAACTGTGTCCCCCAGGTCACGAAAAAGGCCGAGACTGGAACAAATAAGGGACCCCCTAAAGAGACTGTCATTTACATCCCCAAGGCACGCAGGAAGGAACAAAGTTGTGTTGAGTCCTCCCAGAAGGTTACAATTCAACAAGGAAATAATGAATGACCCAAAAATGTATGTCCCGAATGGGACGTATGCGGCGCAGGGGCAAATAATTTCACCTAGGCTGAATGAGCACGTGGTTATTAGCCGCGCGTCGCAAACTCCCATGACGAATACTACTGGCGTCCCATTGAATTACCGCAGGATGGTGGTGACATACAAAGGGAAAGAGATTACTGGGGAAACAGGCGATATAAAGTCATCAGAGAAATACCTCGACCCGGAAGAGCTAAAGAAAAGCAAGTTGAAACGTTTTCCGCCCAAAAGGCCGATCAGTGCCGGAGAGGCAGAAGAATTCTTCAAGAATATGAAAACCGATGAATACGCCATAATCGAGGAGCTCAAAAAGTCCCCCGCCCAGGTCTCGCTTCTATCCTTGCTGGTAAATTCAAGCGAGCATCAGAAGATCCTGATCAAAACCCTCAACGAAGCATACGTTCCGGCCGACACCATAGTCGAGCAGATGGAAAGGATGGAAGAATGATTTTTTGAGGTGAACCGGATTTCGTTCAGCAAGAATGATTTTCCCCCGGAAGGGGCAACCCACAACAAAGCTCTCCACCTAACTGTTAAATGTGAAGGTTACTACGTGAAGAGAGTTATGATGGACGGTGGATCCGGGGTTAATATTTTCCCTCTATCAACCTTACAAAGAATGGAGATCGGGACTGAAAGAATCAGGCCCAGCAATGTGTGCGTCCGTGCATTCGATGGTATCAAGAGAGACACGATCAGATAGATTTATTTGGTCTTGACAATCGGCCCTGTATATTTCGAAGTGACATTCCAGGTCATGGATATGGATAATTCCTACAATTATCTCTTGGGAAGGCCTTGGATCCATGAGGAATGGGCAGTGCCGTCTACTCTCCACCAGATGGTTAAGTTCGAATATGATGACCAGGAAATCGTGGTCCATGGGGAAGACGAGCAATCTATTTATAGGGACCCATTAGCCCCATGCCTGGAAGCAAGAGAGGGTAGCGAGCACATAGTCTACCAGGCTTTCAAGATTGTGGTTGCGGACCAGCATGAGGAAGGAACCCCGTGCCCTCAACCCTAACTATCAAACGCGTCAATTATGGTCTCCAACGACATGATCAAACATGGGTACACACCTGGAAAAGGGCTCGGGGTGTCCTTGCAAGGCATTAAAGAACCCGTCACTTTGCCTACCAATAAAAAGTTTTTTGGCATAGGGTTTCAAGTTACCCCCGACGATGAACAATGGGCTGACCAACGCAAGAAAAATTGTTGGGTATTGCCTCAGCCGATCCCACACATCACCAAATTTGTCAAGCCAAAATACGTGGAAGAAGAAGAAAAGGTTTTCACGGCCGAAGAAATAGAAGAAATATGTGGAGCAATGAGGCAAATATTGTATGAGGCCCATATGGTCCAACCAGGAGAGGGCTCTAGCACTGCCGAAGTACAATATATGGGTCCTGATGCCAAGTTGAAAAACTGAGAGGCTACCCCATTCCCCGTCCGGCGGGACTCCCGGTAGTTCAGCTTTTGCCATCCTTTATGCACTATGAGTTATTTCAGGGTGTAACTCAAGTTTTTAAATTATTGCCTTTAAAATTCGATGTAAACCCTCCTATGTTCAAATTCAATGAAATGAAATCAAATTTTCATCGTCTACTATTCTTTCTGATTTTTTTTTACTTTTCTTATTTTTTTAGTCCTAATAATGCGGCTTTTAAAAACATGACATGCTTGCGGACTTCGTGCTATGAACTTAGTACGTCGTCTAACCTCATAATAATGGATCAAAAATTGGAATATGACGAAGAAGAGGCTTTTAGGGAAATAAATCAAGAATTGGAACAATTCGAGAATAAGACTAAGCCAAACTTAAACGAAATGGAACCCGTTAACTTGGGCAATGAATAAGGGATTCGAGAAACAATGATAAGCGTCCACACGGATGAAAGGACTAGAGACGCTTTGATTTAACTCCTATTTGAATTCAAAGACGTATTTTCTTGGTCCTACGACGACATGCCAAGACTAAGTGTGGACTTGGTGGTACACGAATTGCCAACCTACCCCAGTCATCCACTTGTCCAACAAAAGCAGATGAAATTTAAAACAGACACGAGTGACAAGAAAAAAGAAGAGGTCGCTAAACAACTAAAGGCCGGAGTAATCCGAGTGGTCCAATACACCACTTGGTTGGCCAATGTGGTTCCGGTGCCTAAAAAGGACGGAAAGGTCCGAGTATGTGTGGGTTACTGGGATCTGAATAAAGCCAGTCCCAACGATAATTTTCCACTACCGAACATACACATCCTAGTCGACAATTGTGCCAAACACGAGATACAATCTTTTGTCGATTGCTATGCCGGATATCACCAGGGGTTGATGGATTAAGAAGATGCAGAAAAAACAACTTTGACTACACCCTGGGGAACATACTGTTACCAGGTCATGCCGTTTGGTTTAAAGAACGGTGGGGCGACTTATATGAGGGCCATGACCGCTATATTTCACTACATGATGCACCAGGAGATTGAGGTGTACGTGGATGATATGATCATTAAGTCCAGAACCCAAAGTGACCATGTGTAGCATTTGATTCTTTGAACGCCTGCGCAGATATAATTTGAAATTAAACCCAGCCAAATGCGCTTTCGGAGTTCCATCCGAAAAATTACTGGGATTTATAGTCAGCCGACAGGCATCGAGCTGGACCCTACAAAGATAAAATCTATCCGGGATCTCCTACCCCCAAGAATCAAGAAGGAAGTCATGAGTCTGTTGGGTAGGTTGAATTACATCAGCAGGTTCATCACTCAGTTGACCTCCACATACGAGCCTATATTCAAGCTATTGAAAAAAGATGCGGCCATCAACGGACAGACGAGTGCCAGGACGCCTTTGAAAAGATCAAAGAATATATGTCAAATCATCCAGTGCTAGTCCCACCAGAACCAGGGAGACCTATGTTCCTATACCTGACGGTGCTAGAAAACTCCTTAGGGTGTTTTCTCAGGCAACACGATGCGACGAGAAAGAAAGAGCAGACCATTTACTACTTAAGTAAGAAGTTCACAAGCTATGAAGCAAAGTATTCTCAGTTAGAAAGGACTTGCTGCACCCTAACTTGGGTTGCTCAGAAGCTCCAACATTATTTATTGGCTTATACAACCTACCTCATCACAAGGCTGGATCCTTTCAAATACATATTCCAAAATCCAATGCCCACCGGGAGATTATAAAAATGCCAAATCTTGCTCACGGAATTCGATATTGTCTATGTCACTCGCACAACTATGAAAGCTCAAGCATTGGACGACCATCTGGCTGAAAATCCGGTTGATGATGAATACCAACCCTTGAGCACTTATTTTCCGGATGAAGAGATCAACTCTGTCGAAGTAATCTCGGAAGGTGCTGGCACCTGGAAAATGTTCTTCGACGGAGCAGCCAATGTGAAAGGTATTGGGATAGGGGAAATCTTGATTTCACCCACAGGGCAACACTACCCTGCCACGGACCGCCTCTGTTTCTTATACACAAACAATACTTGCGAATATGAAGCTTCTATAATGGTCATGAACTATTCCATTGACATGGATGTAGAAGAGTTATTGATCATGGGAGACTCCGACTTGATAATTAAGAAAGCTCAGGGAGAGTGGGTAACTCGGGATGTTAAACTCCTTCCCTACAGACAGCATGTGGATAATCTTAGTAAGCGATTTAAAGCCACCGAGTTCAGGTATATTCCTCGGTGCCACAATGAGTTAGCTGATGCAGTAGCCACCTTAGCTGCAATGCTGCCCTGTCCATGTAATGTTCGCATAGACCCATTGGAGATCCAAATCAAGGAAAGGCATGGTTATTGCAATGCGGTCGAAGTAGAACCCGATGTCCAACCATGGTATCATGATATTAAATGATTTTTGAAGACAAGAGAATATCCCAAGTAGGCCAACGGAGACCAAAAGAGAACCATCCGAAGGCTCGCCAACAGTTTCTTCCTAAGTGGGGAAGTACTGTATAAAGGACTCCCGATCTAAATCTGTTAAGATGTGAAGAAGCTAAAGAAGCCGAAAGGATCATGAGCGAGGTCCATTCAGGAGTATGCAGCCCCCACATGAATGGTTACGTCCTCGCAAAGAAAATCTTACGAGCTGGATATTATTGGATGACCATGGAGAAAGATTGTTTCGGTTTTGTCCGGAAGTGCCATAAGTGTCGAATACATGGCGACCTGATCCATGCGCCACCTTCAGAACTGCATCCTATGTCGGCACCCTGGCCATTTGTTGCTTGGGGAATTGAGAGGTTGCTCTTATGGCAGACTGGCTTAGGATACGACCAGTTTTTAACTCGTTCTCCACCATTTCGCCAATTTTAATGGCTTCTGCGAACGGCTTGCCCATGGCGGACATCATATTCTGGAAGAAGTCAGCTTATTGCGCTTGTAGAAAAATGCTCACCATTTCAACCTCATCCATCGGAGGCTTTACTCTTGATGCTTGCTCACGCCATTTGATGGCGTACTCCCTGAAACTCTCTGAGGGTTTCTTTTTAAGATTGGACAATGAGTTTCTATCGGGGGCAATGTCAATATTGTATTGAAATTGTCGGACAAAATCCCGGGCTAAGTCGTCCCATATATGCCAGCGGGAGATATCTTGGTCCATATACCATTCTGATGCAATTCCTGTTAAACTCTCCCCAAAATACGCCATGAGAAGTTCTTCCTTCCCGCCTGCTCCCCTGAGTTGGTTGCAGTATCTGTTCAGGTGGGCTATGGGGTCTCCATGACCGTCATATCTTTCAAATTTGGGGGTCTTGAACCCGAGAGGTAGATGGACGTGCGGGAACATGCACAAATCTGCATAGGAGACACTTTTCTGCCCGCTTAGCCCTTGCATGTTCTTGAGGCTTTGTTCAATACTCCTCATTTTACGGGTTATTTCTTCGCTTTCATAGCTTTTCTTATCCTGTCCCAAAGCGAACTCGGGCTGAGTTTGTTGGAGATATGCATTGGGAGCAGTATGAGCAACGTCCTGATGGACGGATGGTGTTTGGAATGTAAACGCCGGTGGCTCGAAATTTGGTCCGGAGATAGTTGGTGGGGCTGTGGCGGAAACGGGTGGTGCGGTAAAAATGTTGGAAGATGTACCAGAAAACAAAGCCTGGGGGCGAACCTCAGAAGGCCTTCCGGCAAAATGAGCCGACATGTTTGGATATCCAAATGGCGTGGCCGGGTAGCTTATGGGGATGTTTGACGTCCCTCCTGCTCTGGGGATTATTTCTGGGAACCCCGGGATAGTACTAGGTGGTTCCCTACCATTGGACCATGCGTCCCACATTTCTAGCATGCGGCAATGCAGAGCCCTGTTTTCTTCCGCTGTTGCGGACTCCGATGTTGGAACGGCGGCGTTTAGGTCTTCCACGGTGGAGTTAACGATTGGCAGGTGAATTTCAGAAGTCATTTCTATGCTTCCCTTCGATCTTGTGAAGTAAGGATGAGAAGCTAGGTTACCGCAAAACCAACCACCTTAAAATACCTCTGAGAGTGAACCAACAAACGTTAGTTTTTTTAAAACATAGACAAATTGCCCGTACCGGGTATGCAGTGCACCTGATGTTTTTCTATATGTATTTGCCACAGCCGTGTACTTCATCCCGGCCTTATATCTTGGTTTGTTTTTCTCTCAGTTATTATTTTTCTTTCTTCGGTTATTGCGTCCGCTATTTACTTTTGGTTTCCTTTCTTACGGTTATGATCGAATCCTATGTGGATTGCCTACGTATCACGGTGCCACGTGAATTAGACCATTGCGTAGTTCAATATGGCTAAACCCCGAAAGGCATATATCATTTTCTAAAAAGCTTTATTCTGAGAAAAATTCCATTCATTAAATAAACTCTTTTGAGTACAGAAAGTTAACAGCTCAGAGCTTGCAGAAACAGACTTGACATACCTTTTTCGAAAACTATAAAGACTATCGTTGGCTCAACATATGATTGTGACCGAAAAGTGAAGTACAAACTCGAAAATATCAAGAATACATTAGTGCTTCCGTTGCTCCAGGGGCCGGTGGGGCATCATTCGGCCTTTTTCACGGGCCTGCGTGCTATGTCTTGTCGGAGGCAGTAAATGTCGTCCATTATCTTATGGAAAAAGATCATAACGGCAGAGAAGAAAGTGGTTCGAGTCATATCTTCGCATTCTTGACATTTGATGACGATGTAGTCAGCTATCTCTTGGACCC